>PVJH01007126.1:0-95420 GCA_004026705.1 Nesogale talazaci | reverse complement strand
AAAAGGACTAACAGACTGAAGATTAAACTCAAGATTAAAGTACTACCGGAGCAATTCAAACTTTAGTTAAAATAAATGGGCAAAATATTGTGTGATACATCAAAAGAAAATGGAACGAATACAGGGAGTCACTTTATCAAAAAGATCAAAACATTTCAAGAGATAGCATGTGATCAAGAAGAAATCCCAGCATCAGCTATGGCAGCAGTGAAAAACATGGCTCCTGGAACCAATGGAAATCTTTCAACAAACTGATGAAGCATTGGAAGAACTCAAAAATCGGTGCTAAGAAACATGGAAGACAGCTACCTGGACAACAACTGGAATAGACCTATATGTGTGCCAAATCCTATCACATACAAATAAAATTTTGCTAAAATTCAAGGGAGATTGAGAAGTTGTCATTAGTGGTATACTTGCTGTGGGAGTCATTATTGCTGAGAGCAAAGAGCAGCAGTAAAGAATTCACTTGCATTTTATTGACTTTACAAAAGCAATCAAATTTGTGGAATATAAGAAAATATGGATATATTTTAGAAGAATAGGGATTCTAGTACAAAGACCAAGAAGCAGTTGTTTTAAGAAAACAAAGAGATACTGCAAGGTATAAAATTAACAAAGGATTATTTTATTGTTCTATTTTTCATCGTAAGTATTCACTCTGAATGCTGAGTAAACAATCTGAGAAGGTAGGCTGTGAAGAAGGAAATCTCATTAGCCACCTGCAATATGCAGATGACATAACCTTGCTTGTTGAAAGTGAGGAAGGCTTGAAGCACTTAACTTACTGTTGATGAACAAAAGTCAAATGATAGCCCCCTCCGAACCTGATGAAAAGCTCCCCGGCAGGATCTTTTGTAGTAGGCATTTTTCCCACTGGACAAGCACCCAACAACTGTCTGAGTTAGTACATTAAGTGGCATCACCTTGTTCTGTGGTCACGGAGAATTTTTTACAAAAGCAGTTTTACTCAAACTTTGTTTTTGTGATGGTCAATTTAAGAGAATGGTGAGAAGCTGTTTCTGTGTGGGAAAAATGCCCCAGATACTGTTGTGACGTTGAACACAGTTTACAAGGAGAGTGCTATAGGAAAAACTCAAGTATGAGTGCTTTTCTCATTTCAAAACCGGTAAAACATCAATACATGACAAACCTTATTCTAGACATCCATTGAATTGCAGAACAGGGTGAAAATATTGACTCATAGCATATTTGGAGTTCATTTCACCATGTCAGGCTACTAATCAAGCTTTCTACTTAGCAGTTCTGAAAAGATTGCATAGCAGTATGCAACAAAAAAAGTTGATTTGTGGCAGATGGGGGACTGGTTTTGCTACCATGCAGCCATATCACTGCACCAGGTTTTGGCAAAAAACAGCTTGCTTCTCTTGTCTCACAAACCTTACTCACCTGACCTCGCTCTGTACAATTTCTATTTGCTCCCATAAATGCTGAGGAACATGGAAGGACAGTGATTTGATGACATAGAAGAGATGAAGAAAAACGACGGTGGTGTTGTCACCCATCCAAGTAGATGGGTTTGAAAATGTTTCCAAGAATGGAATTGTAAATGTAGTGTCATAGACAGTGCATTGAAGGTTGTAAGGTTTTATTTAAAATAATTTAAATGCATAACTTTCAAAAAAAACATTCCAGTTTGGGGAAGGTGCCCCCTCACATATAGTCTTCAGTGCAGGTTGCATCTCAAGTTAATTTAAACCAAAATGTTCACAATTAGACAAATAGACAATAACATAAATGGTAGCAGTTTTCAGTTTCATGGGCATCATTTTACTTAGGTTCACAATCAAAACTTGTGGAACAGTCAAGATGTAAAAATGCAATGCTTTAGATAAATCTGTTGCATAAGAAGTTTTTAAAATGTTAAGGAGCAGTTCAAACCATGGTATTATCAATTGCATCATATGCATGTGAAAGACAAAGAGTGAATAAGGAAGACTGGAGAAGACGATGCATTTCAAGAATGGCATGGTGAACACTATGGAAAGTGTCACGGTCTGCCAGAAGAATGAACAAATCTGTCTTGCAGGAAGTACACCAGAATGCTCTGTGGAAACAGGGATGGTGAGACTGTATCGTATGTCCTTTGGACATATTATCAGGAGAGAGATGTCCTTGGAATAGGACATTTGCTTGGTAAAATAGAAGGTCAGCCAAAATGAGAAAGACTCTAAAATAAGATGTAGTGACACACTGGTAGCAACAATGGGATCAAGCATAGGAATAATTGGGAAGATGGTATAAGATTGGTCGGTGTTTTACTCTCTTGTATATAGGGTCTGAAATTATGGGATCAACTACTGTGGAAAAAAATTAATCTAATCCTTTAAACTTTAGACATTTCTATCTTAAATTCGACTATATGACTTCAATATGTGCTCTGTATGCACACATGCAACATTGCATTGCATATATATATATTTGCTTCTATATGTATGTTTCATATAATACAGTGTTCTATAACATAAATATACATCATATCTTATAAAATATATGTAATCTATAAGTTGAACATCTACTGCACAATACCTAACTACAATGTACAATACATGCTATGCTTTTAAAACCTTCTTTGTCTCTCTGTCTCTGTCTCTCTCTATGTATATGTGTGTATATGTATGTATGTATGTATGTATATAGTGTGTGCCAAATCTTCTTAGCAGTGGTGCATAATGAATTGTTTGAGGATGTGACCTTTTTTGATGCCCCGACTAGAGATATAACATTGAGAGTAAATGAATTCTTTGACGCGCCTTTGTTCCACTCCTCTTTATGGAGATTTTAGCAACCTTTTGACCTAGATTTCTATTGATCACCAAATATCTGTAAGTCCCTTAGCTGCCTAGCTTACTCTCAGCTTGCAATCGTGTGGCCTGCTTCCAGAAAACAGGACTTTGGGGGAAGTGTTGAAAGCTATTTCCATTAAAAAACCTAATATTCCAAATGGAACTTCAGAAGTCTCTTTTCTTGATGAAGTGATCACTGCGGCCACATAGGTCCAAGAACACAAGACTCCAGATGGAGTGCCACCTGTTCTTCAGCAGACTAGACTGTGAACATGAAGTAAACTTTTATTATATTAACCCATTAAGATTTCAAGCTACATTTATTGCAGCACCAAATGTTAGTTTACTACTGAGTACTAAAATTAGTGCTCCAAGTGAGGTGGTATTTCAGAAACTACAACATGTGGCATTGACTTAGATTTAGACAACAGGCTGTGAGGAAACTGATATTGGCAATTCAAAAATGATTATATGTAGTAAGATGTGCATGAAAACTTGGGAAATCCATTGCCAATTCTAAATCAGGAGGCCAATCTTGTTCTGACTGATGTAGTTGATTTAGGGGCCAAGGTCTAAGACAGAAATTTGCTTTGTTTTGATTATACTTTTTAATGTGTTGAAAGATTATACATAAAAACATGAATAATTGATGTGCAAATAGAAAGAGGACTCTTTAAAATAAAATAATACAAATATTTGGAAATATTTGACCATATTTTTAGAGTTCTATATATACATAATTATGACTTAGTGTTTCCAATTTTTGATATTTTCCAATAGAAATACACATATATTTTCACCAAAATACATGCATGATTTCATTCATAGAATACACCTGAAATAATAGTAAAATGGATAAATGAACTTTGGGATATTAACAAAATGAATATTATGCTAAAATGAACCACACACTATCTGCAAATGAATAGTTAGTTTCATTAAAATAATGTTGAACCAAACAACCTAGACTCAACATAAAATGTGATTTCTTTTGAATGGAGTTAAGATTCATCATTTCAAGTCTAGGAGTCACTCAATGGTCACTTTGGGAGGTAAGGTTGATGGAAACGACATGAAGGTAGCTTTTAAAGGAGATATAAACCTTCTACTTATGATGTAGAATCTGTTTACATCAAACCATAAAACCAAACTAACTGACATCTAGTCGATATTGATCCATAGACTCTGTAGAACAGGATGAACCCCCCCTCTGGAATTCTGATACTATGTTTGTGAGATATAGATGCTTATGAAAGTACATAATATCTGAAATCTCATAGAGTGGCTGGTGGATTGAAACTGCTGACCTTGAACTTAACAGCTCAACTCATAACCTACTACACCTTTGAATCACACAGGTATAATCAATTAAGAGTTATGATTTATGTAGTATTTCCAGGTTTTCTGATTGTTTCTAGAGATTATTTAAAATTTTAACATATTATCATTTGTTATCCCCTTTGATATATTTTTAATTTATCTAGTTTCTGTCATTTTCTGCTTGCATCAGGATTGAGGTTTTCCTGTGATTCATTTTGTTGTCAATTGTTTGGGTGTTTGTTTGTTTGTTTTTGGTATGATTTTATTTGAAATCCAGTTGGCAATCCATAAAAAAGAGCAATTAGATTAGCACTTCCTTATAGTTATATCAGGGGAGATTGAAGATTAATGGGGATCTAATAATTATGTGTATAAAAATGAAGAAAATGTTCTAAATTTGATTGTAAAACTCTTTTTAACATATCTAAACCATTGATTGTATGGTGCATGAACTTTAGGCCAATCAATCTGTTTTTAAAGGATGTTCAGCCTATCCAAAGTTGAAAGAGCTTAGACAAATTAAAGTCACAAGTTGAAATAAATTGAGATATTCTATGGATAAAATATTGTATGAAGCCAGCAGTATTAAGAGTAGATAGAAGAAATAAGCAGATCCACTGTCAGGAAGACCTGGTGGAAAAGCAACCATTTCAAGAAGTAGCATATGACCAAGAAGGGAAAAGTCCTGCTTCCCATGAAAGCATTAGCAAATAAAAAGATTCCTAGAATAGATGGAATATCGATTGAAGGATTTCAACAAACCAGTGAAGCATTGGAACACTTACTGTCAAGGCAAAAAAATTAGAAGTTAGTCACCTAGACAGCTCTCAGGATCCTTAGAGAAAAAATGATTTGCTGCTGTCTTTGTTTTCCAGGCCCAAGGTATCTGTGTTAGTTTGTATGTGTTACCAGGCATCATAGAAAAGAGACATACCATGGATAATGTGTCCTAACTAAATTTCTGTTTTATACCCTCATGAAATCATATATTATAATACCTGAAATATTGTTAGTTTTTATAGACAGCAAGAAATAACTTGAAAATATATTAAATATGAACATAAATATGCATTTAGCTTAAGAATTAAATAATTGCATAGGATTATTCTCAGCACTTGTCTGTCTGTCATATTGTGGAGGTTTGTGTGTTGCCTTGATTCTGGGAGCTGTACTGATGGAGTTTCCAGTGTCAGCAGGGTCATCCAAAATGAAAACATTTCAGCAACACTTCCTGACTAAGAACAGACAAGCAAGAATGATTCAGTTTTCTACTTCAGTGGAAGAAGTCTCTGGAAGCCTTAGACATAGCTTTGAAACACTATCAATTATTGAAGATCTAATGAGTGAAAGCATGACATTATTGAAGCAAGCATGGGAACAATTGTGAGGATGGGTAGTGGCTCCTATTGTGCCTGAGGTCACTATGCGTCAGAACTCGAGAGCAAACAAAATAGCAACAATCACAATAGCCACATAGGAATGTTCATCCCAGTGGCGTAGTGTTTGTGCGAGGGACTGCAACTCACCTGGATGGAGGTTCAATTCCAGCTTCACAGGAGCAAAGGCTGGCCTCCTACTCCCACCACCAGAGGGCAGTGATACCCCAAAACCAAAACCAAAAACAAAAACAAAACAAAACAAAAAAGAATGTTTTGTGTACTACACATATAAACACTCGAGATCATAAGATGAGTGAGGGGCAGAAAGAAAATGGAGTAGTGAATGCATCCATGCTGTTTCTGTATGCAGTGCTGGAGGAATAGGAACACCTTGGCTATGTGTTAGTTAACAGGCTGGCTTGTTGAAAAGTCATCAGCATGGATCCCCCAGCTGCTATGTTGGAAACAGATAAGGTTTTTCAGTCCAGTGAAGATTCAAAGACTCTAAAATCCAAAGGGGCAGTCCTATCCTGTCCAATAGGGCCACTGTTAGTTTAAGACAAAATTAATTATCTGAAGTTTAGTAAAACGCAGTTACATTTGATCAAAAGAAAGACTGGATTTGCTAAATTGAGATAGGATGAAATTCAGGGAGAAGAAAGAACTCTAGGTCAATTCATCATTAAATACATACAAAAATGTATATGGAGACCAAAACGAAGGATAAATAGCAATACCATTGCACATGGTATTTTTCATACAACCCATGGTAAAGTGTATAGATAGCAAGAGAGAATACAGAAAAGACTTGCAAGGAAGCTAAGCACAGAGAGTTCATACTTCATGTCATAGACACTGGGAAGCATACAACTTCTTTGTGAACAATGTAAGCTTATGATAAAAACTATATCAGGAAGATATATGGTGGAGAGGATTCTGGGGCAGAATGTTCTATCATTTTCAAACATCAGAAGTCAAGAAAGAAGTTTAAGTAACTAGGGGAGAAAAATTGGGTATAAACAAGGAGTGTGTTTAGCAAACAGATAAATTACTGAGGTTATATTTACAATCCATTCAAATAATATAAAATGAAAAGTTATTTTAAAGTCCCACAAGCTCCTTGAATATAATTATAATGCTGTGATAATTCTAAGGCATATATTTAACAAGAAACAAGAGTTGCGGGGAGATGAGCCAGTCAGGGTACAATGCAGTAGCAATGAAATATGCAACTTTCCTCTTGTTCTTAAATGCTTCCTCTCTCCCACTATCAAGATTCCAATTCTACCTTATAAATCCAGCTAGACCAGAGGATGTGCACTGGTCCAGAGAGGAACTGGAGACATGAGGAATCCAGGTTAGATGATCCCCTCAGGACCAGTACTGAGAGTGGCGATACCATGAAGGTGGAGGGAATGTGGAGTAGAAAGGGGGAACCAATTGCAGGGAACTTCATATAACCTCCTCCCTGGAGTACACACAACAGGGAGTTGGGTGAAGGAAGACATTGAACAGCATTCTATATGACAAAATAACAAGAACTCACAAATTATCAAGGGTTCATGAAGTAGTGGGGAGCAGAAAGGGAGGGTAAATGAGGAGGTAATACCCAGTGCTTAAGTAGAAGTAATATATTTTGAGAATAATGATGGCAACAGATGTACAAATGATCTTTGCAACCGGTGGATGTATGGATTATGATAAGAGTTGTATGATGCCTCCCCACCAATAAAATGATTAAAAAAACAAGATTGATGAACTCATAGAGAAACACATAGAGTTTGAGTTCCTGGGGAATATGGAGAGGGTGGGGAGAGGGGATCTTATATCAAGGAGTTCGAGAAGAAAGAATGCCTTGGAACTGATTGTAGTAGTACCATACTGCAGTTGTACACTACTGCTTGATGTGATTGAACTACGGAATGGCATGATACCTGTGAGAGCTCCCAAAAAACCAGTTTGGGAAAAAAAGAAAAAAAAGAATATATTTTGACTCTTTTTTGCAAATACTAAAAATATCACAGAAACATGGGCATTCTCTCAATGCACCACGTAATAGTGAAACTGACCATAGAGCCTCTGAATATCACTTTCTCCTTCATGGGAAAGGTGGCCATTTCAGAAGCAACAGTAATAAACTAAGAGATTTTTATGATGCTGAGTAGGCTATATATTCCAATGGGAAGAAGTTGACTATTGTGTCACGTTTGCTTTTCTGTGGGCTATCTTAAGGCCCCTAACTGATGTGCAAAGCAATAATTATTTCACTGGAGTGGCACGTCTCCTCTTCTGACTCTTGCCTCTACAGGAAAAAAAACAAGGAGAGTCAGTTCTAAGACTGCTTAAAGCTTAAGTGTAGTTTTTTAATCATTTTATTGGGAGCTCATACATCAGTTATCACAATCCATACATGCATATACTATGCCAAGCACCATTGCATGCCTGCTGTTGTCATCATTCTCAAATCTCTGCTTCTGTTGTCATCATTCTCCAAATCTCTGCTTTTTCGCTTGAATCCTTGATATCAGCTTTTCACCCCTCCTCCTCCCTCCCTGCTATCGCCTGTCCCACCAACCCTCAATACTTTATAAATTATTATTATTTTGTCATATCTTACACTGCCTAATGTCTCCCCTCACCCACTCCTCCAACGTCCGTCCTCCAGATAGGAGGCTCTGTATAGATTCTTGTAATTGGCTTCCCTCCCAACCTCTCCTTCCCTCCACCCATTCGGTAACTCCACTCTCACCACTGATCCAGAAGGATTCATTTTTCCGGGGTTCCTCATATTTCTAGTTCCCATCTGTGCCAGTGTACCTCTTCAAGTCTAGTTTTATTTGTAAGGCAGAATTGAGATCATGACAGTTGGAGAGAAAAAGACTTTAAGAAGGAAAGGAAAGTTGTATGTATTTTTTTAGCCTTCTCAGATAATTTTTTTTAAAACATGAAAGATTACCTTTTAGCCATTTTCATACTTTTTGATGAGAGGAATACATTATACAGGTAAAACAAAACAAAACAAAAGCATTCCAATTGATCACTCCAGGTAAATTAAATGCCAGGATCAAACTACTACTCTGAGTTTCTGAATCCATAAATCTTTGCTGGAGAAAAAAGTTTTCTCTTTCTCTAGAAAAGCAGCTAATGGATTCAAACTCCTGATCTTCCGGTTAGCAGCTCAACAAGCTCACTACACAATGAGAGCTCCTTGCATTCTTGTATGCACACGACAGAATGATTTTAGTTTCTTGCCACATACCTATTATTAAAAGGTCCATGGAGACCAAGAGCCTAATTTTTATCACAGAGGTGATCTCACTATAGTTTGAGGAAAGGAAAAGACATTAGTGAATTTAAACTAAATACAAGAAATTTAGGCATATTAATAGGAGTGTGATTTTTTTTAATTGAATAAAAGATTCTAGGAGACATAAACATAATCCCTACAGGCGATCTCTGGTTGTTCTTTCTGAAGGGTGGGAAAAGAGAAGGAAGAATAGTTCAGAACGGAAACACACACCTCTGCAATTGTTTATATATAAAATAAATATCAGAATCACCAGCCCAAATAATTTTCACCTAGAAAATTCTTCTAGAAAAAATGTAGAATGAATCACCCTCAGTGTTCTAAGGCTTATGAGAGGAACATATAGGTAGATAGGTAACCAAACAACTAGCAACCTATTTTGCTGGCAAAAGTAATCCCTATGTGTCAAAGAGCAGGAGTCATGGCTCAGAAGGAGCATAGAGAGTCTTTAAAAAGGATTACCTGAGGCCAAGCCCCAGTGGTGTAAGTGGTTGAGTGCAGGACTGCAGCCCATGGGCTTGTTAGCTCAAATCCAGCAGCAGTTCTCAGGGGCAGCGCTGGGTAGCTCCCACAACCACCAGATGTCAGTGATGCCCCCCAAACAAACAAACAAACAAAACATAAAAAGGATTGCCTCTTGGTAGTTTCTTCCTTGACATTTGTTTTTTAGATCAATTATTTGGACACTATTTTCTTTTTCCTAGTCTTTCTTGGTAATCTCTATTTCAGAGTGCCAGCTCTTGACACTGTAGCATACACAAATGAATTGCAGCACATAAACTCCTATGCGAATAATCTATTTTTATAGCCATAGCTGTTTTCTACACAGATACATAATGTCTACATGGCCCCAGACAAAAATGCCTTCACATGTATTATACATGAAAGATAGGAAACTAAATTATCTCTTCTTTTCATTCTTCCTTTATAATATTTTTTGTTTTTAACAACTCCAGGAGCTTGGCCTCTTATTGCATTTATCTCTCTCCAATCCTTTTGGTGTTGTTGTTGTTTCTCTTTTGATCCACAGAAAGGAGAGAGAGAGAGAATATTGCACAGCTATACTAGAGGCGCTTTTTATTGTTGTTGTTTTGAAAAATCTTTTTTCCTGCAGTGACGGCTGCACTTATTAATCTTTTCCTTCTTCTTGGTCTCAGTGGTTTTCTTTCTTTTCCAATTGTCCCACTGGAAACCTGTAGATGGTAAAAATTTATTTCTTTCTTACAGTGTCTCTGCTCTGCTGGGAATTAGCGCAAGTTTGGGGTTTTATGTTGATCTCCCTTGTGCCAAGGTGGAAAAATACATCAGTGAAAGTGAGTGTGCTCTGAAGAGGCAGTGTGTGCTGAAGCATCTTTCAAATTCTAGGTCACCGGTGAACAGCAACAAAAGCCTTCTTTTTAAAGAAGCCTTATGTTCTCCCTAATTATTTGGGAGTTTCAAGAAAGAGCTGCTGT
This sequence comes from Nesogale talazaci, assembly GCA_004026705.1. Lineage (NCBI taxonomy): Eukaryota > Metazoa > Chordata > Mammalia > Afrosoricida > Tenrecidae > Nesogale > Nesogale talazaci. Next base: position 85,153 of record PVJH01007126.1, on the reverse strand, counting down.
CGCCGGGCTTAGTTAAAGTAGTTAGGTTTAATGAGCTTTACTCCCCCAATTGTATGTGGCTTTCTAGTCTCCCAAGCCCCTGGCAATTTTCTAGGTGGTTAGCTGTTTTGAATAATGTCCATTTGATAAAAGCTGAGCACACAGGAAAGTCTCATCCCACTACTGAGAATGTCCCCGTTCTTTCATTGAGCTTGTACAGTGACTGTCCTCATAGCCATGTAGTTAATAGAGTCACAGTGGGCTTACCTTCCTTTGTTAAGTTTCTGGTGTGACAATGACATATGATTTTAGGGATGTTAATAACAAGAGGAAACGTTACTATGTGAGGAAAGACTCCTGCAGAGAAGGAGTCCAGACTTCATGAGAGCAGAAATTGGTTTGAGTCCCAGTTGTAGCCATGAGAAAGAGTGAAAATGCGTTAAATAATTTTTAACCCACTAGATTCACTTTACATATTTCCAGGATGAGAAAGCTAACCATGGGAGCACTTAGATCTTTATGTGCAGAGTAAATATTATAGCACACATAAAGACTGTTATTATTCCACTAGCCAGTAAACATCCAGTATGCCAGTTGTTATTATTATGTCTATCAAGGAACACTGGCTATGAAATGGTTAAACATTTGGCTGCTAGCCATATGTCAGATTCTGACAGACTCTGCAGTCAAACTGCCACTGCAAACCTCACCATCCAGAAAACCCTGTGAGCCAATTCTACTCTGTCGCATTGGAAGGCTAAGAGTCAAAATCAACTTGACAACACCATTTTATTCAAAAGCTTTATCAGAAACCCTTAGGAAATTAGCGCATAGAAAAGAAATGTGTTACCAACTTTTGATATTCCATTATCGATAAAATTGATTAATAGCAAAAGTTGGAGAAAAAAATTACATCTTTCTTCAGTGGAAAAGTTGACCAAACTCAGATGACAATTGTTTTTTTCAAATAATCAAATTCTCTTGGAGAATTTAAATAAAATATTAATATTGCATGTTTAGAATATAAATTTTATGCAGTCCTTTTAATTTTTGAGAACTCCAATATTCCTTTATGCATATTTCATATACCTTATTATCAATACAGCTTTGTAACGGTTTCTTATCTTTCTGTGTCCTTCCACATCAACCAATAAAGTTCCTGAAAGCTTTACTCCATCATCTTTGACTCTACTTCCTCAAGTCAAATTTGGGGTGCCTTCCAACCTGAGAATCTCCTCTCCCCATAAGGTCTCTAACAATAGTACTCCACTACTCAGGAGGCTTTCAATGACTAATCCCTCATAGATGGACAGTCTAGGCCTTCTGCAGAGTCTTTTCTTATTCTGGTAGCTCAGCTGAGAGCTGAGCAACCTGGCCAGTGTTTACCATATCAGTGACTTAACTTTCAGCATCACAGAAACCCCCAGGCCGACACAGTGCAGAAAGGTGATAGAAAAGGGCTGCTTCAGATATTTACTTCACAATAACCAAGTAAGATCCATTAAAGAACTACTGGTTTTTGTAACATGGTTTAACTATCTCATTCATTTTAACCTCACTTAAGTGTGTGCAGGTAAATAGCCATACTGATAAGTAAACTACTGCCATAGGTTTTGTAGTGGATATGATTTGGGCTATGAGCCATATGATCAGCAGTTCAAAACCACTAGCATCCGTAGGGGAAAAATTGGACTTCCTACTTCTGTCCAGAGTTACAGTCTCAGAAACCCACAGTGGTGTCCCTCTTAGGTAACCTCGACTCCATCTTCTCATAGTTGTGAATGCATATAGAATATTTAGTAATGTTTTTGGACCTATATTTGCTGATGGACATGACTGCAAATGAGACAAACAGCTATAAACATTCATAAATAAGAGAAACACGGAATTTATAAAGTATAAATATAGACTCTGCTTCTCAAAGTGAATGATACTGACCTTTGAGGGGGCCATAGAATGACTCAAAGTAGCTACAAAAGGGGATACCTATACTTGAAACTGGATTAGGGACTATAGTATAAAAGTTTTTAATTGCAAGTGTGGTGGTTGCCTAATCTTGTGTCAACTTGAGGATACTAAGATTGAGGGGGTCTGTCTAACTTGTCAATCAGGTCACAGTCTGATGATTGCTGCTTGTAGGCATCATCTGCTGAGGATTCTGGGAACTTCTTTCGCTCTGCCTTAGTCTTCCACACATAGAAGAAATGTTGAGACCAGCCAGAGCTCTTTTACTGCTTTATCTTCTTGTGGAGAATCAAACTTGGAGAACTGGAGGAGCCAGGTGAAGGCTCGCACCAGCACTGGATGCTTCCACTGCCATTAGATCCCCAAACCTTGCCCCCACAAGCCTGTGATCATCCAGTATTTTGCGTCATTGCATGTGCTCTTTGAGTCTAAAGAGGGATTTATGGACTAGTATCAGACTTGTGGGTTAATATCAGACTTATGGTCTTGATCTGGACTGGGCTTGAATGTTTTTTTAATATCCGATTACTTTTTTTTAAGATAAAGCTATTTCTCATATGTATGTATAACTGTCTCTATCGTCAACCTGGTCTAACAGAAAATTTGAGGCATTGAGTAATTTTTATTCTACAAATGAAACATTAGGCCAATTAAGTTTGGAAATGTTGACAGAATAAATGGCATTTATAAAGCTGAAATGGATCATATAAATACCAATATAGTATAGTAGACATTAAATGAACTGGTAGGTATAATACTCTGGTCTTGGATAATATGAATTTGACAAACGTATGAATCGCTATGCCCCAAATCACAAATTACAGAGAAATGGCATTGCTTTAATCCTCACAAAGAACAACTCTAGATTTACCCTGAAGTACAATGCTGTATGTGATAGTATGTTATCTATCTGCTTATAAGTAAAATCTAGTAAATAAAATATTACTTAAAATCACATAAAAACCATAAGAATTGGTGATAAAATGAAAAATTCTATCAAATTCTTCATTCTAAAATTGAGTACACATGCTATGATTTAGTAATTATTGACAATTGTAATGTAAACATTGAAAACAAAAAAGAGGCAACAGTCATTTGAAAACGTGGCCTTGGTCACAAAAAGAGACTGGATATCCATAAAAGAATTCTATAAGACTGTGTCAGTCATGTGCTTATGTTAATTTGATGATTGAAAAGTAGGGTTAGAGTCTAGCCTGTTAATCTGGAGATAGCCATTGGGTAGCCAATGAGGCCTCTATGTGGGCATGGCTTTCACCTGAGACTCCTGGGAAATCTCGGGATATTTCCCTCGTGAAGATGATAATCTATCTCCCCCAGTTGTTGGGAGTTAGTTTCAGAGATGATTAATCACAGACAAGACAAGCTGGCAGTGTTTGAGAAGCTGGAGGAGCCGGCGGAGACGCCACGTAGCTTTGCCCTGATGGAGCCAGACTTCTGAAGCTGGGGCAGCCATATGGAGACCTCTACCAGCGATGAGTTGCTTCTGCTGTTGATGGACCCTGAGCCCTGGAGGTGAGGTGCCCTGCCAACACCGGGATTCTGCACCCACTGACCTGTGACTTCGTGAGGCGGAATAAGACTTTATAGACTGATTTTGGGCATATGGGTTAATTTCATACTCATGACTTTGAACTGGACTGGGCTGGGAGGCTTTCTCCATGTCCCATTCCTTTTGTATATAAACCCTTTCCTTATATCGATATGCATGTCCTTGAATTTGTTCCTCTAGTCTACCAGGACTAACACAAAGACCAACGGTTTCCTTATTGTAAGTATCTTTTTACTACATTATTGGCAACTGTACTCATGGAAATTACCAGAAAGAAATACCAGAGTCAAATTGTCTACATATCTGGAAGAGTCTATGGAGAAGTTCAAATATCAGTCAAAATGAGGTTAGAGGATAACTGGCGTCAGACCATGAATTGTGAATATGTAACTTCAAGTTGATGTTGAAATTGAAGCAAGTCCACAAGAGGAACCTTGAGTATATTCCACCTGAATTTTGAGATCGTATCACTAACAGTTTGACACATTAAGCACTAATTAACAAAAGAGGTGATAAGTTATAGGGTGACATTGAGAACATCATACATAATGAAAGCAAAGATCACTAAAGAGACTTGAAAGAAAATAAGTTCCAAATAGGTTCTAGAAGAGTGTCTAAAGCTTACTTCTTGAGTACAAAGTTGTTGTGGTTAGGTGCCTTAATAACCATATGCATAAGAGAAAAAGACACTGCATGTGTACCATTCTCACAAAGTTTCCTATTTCTGAGCTCAGTGGTGTAGCCATTGTGTCAGTCTATCTACCTCATCCAAGACCCTCCCCTTTTACCACACATGGTGTCCTTCTCCATGGCCTAATCTCTCCTCTCAATATGTCAAAAGTATAAGACAAAGTCCTTGCTTCTAAGCAGTGTTCTCACCTTACGTCTTCTAACACAGATCTCTCTGTCCTTTGTACATTTCTTGGTACTTCCAATATGCTTGTACAATACAATTCAAGTGCACTAATTCTTTTATGGTCTTCCTTATTAAATGTCTAACTTTTGCATGTATGTGATGCAATGCAGAATACCATAGCTTGGGTGAGGTGCAACTTAGTCCTCAAAGTAACATCCTTGTTCTTCAAAACTCTATTGACATCTTGTGAAGCAGATTTACCCAATGTAATGTGTCTTCATCTCTTGACTGGGGCTTCCATGAGCGTTGATTGTGCATCAAGTCAGATCAAAAATCCTTGACAAAGCCAATCTCTCACTCCATGAATCATGCTATTACTTATTGGTCCAGTTGTGAGGATTTTGATTTTCCTTCCATTGAGTTGTAATCCATACCACAAGCTACAATCCTTGATCGTCATCAACAACTACTTCAGTTCCTCCTCACATTCAGCAGGCCAGACTGTGTCATCTATATACTCCAGGTTGTTAATGAATCATCCTCCAATTCGATGCCATCCTCTTCTTCATATAATCCAGTTTCTCTGATGATTTCTCAGCATACAAACACAACAAGCATGGTGTGATGATACAGCCTTGATAAACACATTTTCTATTGAAAACATGGAGGATTCTCTTGTTCTATTCATATGACTGCCTCGTGATCCATGTACATGTACTGAATGAGAACAATAAAATGCTCTGGAATCCCCATTTGTCTCAAAGTTATCCACAGTTTATGATGGCCCACATAGTTGAATGCTTTTGAATTGTTAATGAAGCATTAATAAACCAATCTATTTCTGTGATCTATATTTTGAGATAAGATATATCCAACATCAACAATATTAGGCCTTGTCCCATGCCCTTTTCTGAAGCTGGTCTGAATTCCTGATAATTCCCCATCAATGTACTGCTGCAACTCTTCTTGGATAATATTAAGCAAAATTTTACATGTGTATGATAATAATCATACCATCCTATATTTTGAGCATTCTGTTGTGTCACCTTTCTTTGGAAAGGACACAAACATGAATCTTTCCCTGTCATTTGACCAAATAGTTGTCTTCCAATTTTCCTGGCATAGATGAATGAATGCTCCTGAACTTTCTTCAGCTTTAGAAACATTTTTCATGGAGATCCCTTCAAATATTGAAGCTTTGTATTTGACTAATGCTTTTAGTTCCATTTGAACTTCTTTCTTCAGAGAAATATGATCAAGAAACAATGGTGCTGATGGAAAAAGTCAAAGCTGTACTGAAGGCATTAATCAAAAATAAGGTTCTAGCAATTGATGTAATACCAATCCCAGCTGGAGAGAGGATGCCTCTGTCAAAATGATTTTCAAGATATACATACAGAGAGGATGATGTATGGGTCATGGGCTCTAATCCAGCCCTCTCCTGCACTGCTTGGCAGTCCTATTTAGCACATTACTTTACCTCAAAGCTATCTTCTTGCCTTCATCTTGATGTTTACCATCACAGAACTGGATTCAAACAGTATTTGTCCTTTAGCGAATGAAGAATTCCACTCAGCTTAATGATTTCCAGATGTATCCATGTTTTGGTGCACTTCATGGTTCTATCACTATTTTGTAGATTTGCACAGCAGTCCACTGTATGTATATACCACAGTCCTTTAAAATCCATTCTTCTACTGATGAGAATTTTGGCTGTTTCCAACTTCTTTCTATTGAACTGCATGGATTTATACTCAGTTTTCCTCTTACTGTTCAGATTAAATGTCCCAGAGACAGCATCAATACATGGTACCATATTATATTTCCTGAAATTATCTTGTTTGACATGTCTGGCATAATAGTATCCAATCATTGTTTGTTTTACCCATTTTGCTTTCTGTTATTTTCCATTTTTTCAATTAATTGTCTAGAATTCACAAATATATAAGTTGGCTAAAACTACCACATCTGATTCAGTTTACCTCAGTTCTCATACAAATTTCTATTTTTAACAATTTCAAACACATTTTACAACAGATTTTCCCAATGAAAATCACTTAAATAATGTATACATAAAAATGATAAGCATACACTCATATTCTCATTCTCCAAATAGCTATAACTTTTCTTTTGGGCCCATTTTTGGAGGGTTTTAAAATTTCATTGATGAGAGAAATTCTTTTTTCTCTCTCAAAATTAACCTTGATTCCTGTGATTAATATAACTGTCTAAACCACCCCCATTCTTCAGTTGGATCCTTTTGATCACTATTTTCTATCTCTGCAAGATAACACAATCTTATTAAACAATTTATAATTTCCTGGCCTTAAAAATTAACTTAAGGGTACCATATTTAGCAAAAAAAATTATAGTTCAAATTAAGTATGGCATAAACAAAATCAAATCCACTACCTTGAACTTGACTTTTGACTCATAGTGACACTGCATGACAGAATAAAACTACCACAGAAGGTTTCCAAGATTTTAAATCTTTATGGAAGCATACTGTCATCATATGTTTCTCCCAAGGAGAAGCCGATGGGTTCGGATTGCCAGTCATTGTGTTAGCAACAGAATTCTTAACCACTGCACAAGGTCATTGTTCACTTGAAATATATTTTTAACTTGACACCATATACTTTATTTGCGAGATCTCACTAACTCACCTTCATACTGAAACTTGAAATGACCTTTTATTATCTCTCCACTTCACTGTACATTTTTTTTGTATATCTCTCCAAACAAACCACTCTCCAACATTCCAATAAAATTAACTTCAAGAACATATGGATTTTGTTCAATTCAGTTATCACCTTTCTGTCCAACGTAATTGACCTCACTACCGCATTCAATGCATGGTGTTATACTGTATTTCCTACAAATTATCTTGTCTACCCTTTATGGCATTGAACTCTCCAATTATTGTTTTACCCATTTTATTGTCTGAGATGTTCTAATTCTCTTTGCAGGCACGTAGTCTGCTGCTCAGGGTCTATATTGGACAATAACAATATACCCCCCTTTTTTTTCTGGCATCCCATATACTTTCAATCAGTAAAAGCTCTTTATCTAACTCTAGGAGTTAGATAACTAACCAAAGATGTTGGTTAATTTTTAGGCTGCTAATCACAAGGTCAGCTGTTTAAACCTACCCATCAATTTTATGGGAGGATAAGGCTCCTTGTACAGACTTGGGAACCCACAAGACTTACTCTGCCCATAAGGATGCTTTGAGTCAGAATTGACTGATTGGTAGGTGGGAAGGTGTGTGTGTGTGTGTGTGTGTGTGTGTGTGTGTGTGTGTTTTAATTCATTACACTGGCACTGAGTGTTGTTTACATGCCAATGACCCTCAAAGCTAAATTATTTTCGCCTACGTTTTGCTTGGGCCCATAGACTTCAGTGCACCCCTGTGTCTACTTATGCCTACTTGTGAATGCATTTACTCCAACAGCAATTCTACTGGTGTTGAGTAGATCTCCATGGACAACAACTCTGTGGATGGAGTAGAACGCTTCCATTAGGGTTCCAAGATTGTCAATTGTCACGGAAGCAAAATACTTCATCTTTCTCCCAGGAGGTAGCTGTTTGGTTGATAGAATAACCTCTTATTGAACCCATTGTGCTGTCATGAGTCTTGTGTATTTATCACCAAAAATGCAACCGAACTGCCTGCAGTTTCCTAAGACTGTAACTTAAGAGAAGTTGAAAGCCTCATGCTCCTCAATTGGACTAGCAGACAAGCTACAGGTCTTGTGGTAAGAAGCCAAAGCATAACCCACTGTGCTGCCAGGGCCCTCCTGCAGTTACTAGAAGGGGAACTAATTTCAGGGATCTACATAGGACCTCCTCCCTTGGGTGCCGACAACAGGGGGTGGGGTGAAGTGACACATTGGACAGTGTATGATAGGAAAAGGTGATAATAATTTGTAAATTATTATGGGTTCACGGGGGAGGAAAAGGGGGATAGGAAATATGGGGAGCTGGAATTTAAAAAAAAAGAACTAGAGGAAAGGGGGAAAGGGGAGCTTATACCAAGGGCTCAAGTGGAAAATATTTAGAAATGAATATGGCAATATGTGTAAATGTGCTTAATACAAATGATGTGTTGAATGTTCTAAGAGCTGTAAGAGCCTGCAATAAAATCTATATTTGAAAAAAAAATAAAGCACAGAAAAAAATTTAGACAACATAAAGTAACACCAAGAACAAAAATTGATTTGTCTCTTTGACCTTTGGATATTTCTTCTCTAGTTCTTCTACCTAAATGAAAGGACTGAAAGTCTCACAAGTTATTCAAATAAACTATCTAGAAAAAACGTGGAATACCTTTTTCTTACCTTTTATATCAATATTATAAGAGAAATCCTAAAAACTTGAGTCCCAAAGTTTACCCTAATTTGACTTACTTTATTTCTAAAACACTAACTAAATCTTCTTGGTAATTCCATTTAATGGTTCTTCCAATTACAAAGATTTGTTTAAAGCACAAATTAAATGTATTTAACTTAAGTCATTTTTGCACTTGATAGCTTTGCTAATTTTTTTTTCTTGTACAAATAAGCACAATATCTGTATAAGTTAGTCAATGTGGATCTTTTTTTCAAAGTTCAAGTATTTGTGTCATTGTTTGGAAAGGTACTTAATCATCTGCATTATTAATCACTTAGTAAATCTTAACTTATGAATAAATACCAAAACATAAGATAACACTATTCTTTGATCTAGGGACTTAAAAATTAATTTAAAAGTATGTTTTTGTTTAAATTAAGTATATGACTATAAGTAATTCTGTAGTAAGAACAAATATGTACAATGGAAAAAAATCAAACAAAACAAAGTATAAATAAAGTTGACAACTGTGACAGGGTTTCTGATCTAAGCTTCTAGAACTGAGAGCACCCCTTGGAATGGGAGGGAAAATACAGTTATACTGTAAGGTAGTGTACAGTCAAATAGAATTCTGGGACTGATTTCACATACTATTTTTGCTATTTCAAATTTCCTTTTATTTTCTGAAGAAAAGAAGCCACAATATGATGACTGATAATCCAAGAACACATATATGAATTCTTTGAACACACTTGAGAAAAAGTGGATTCATAGAGCAAGTAGGTAAAGGAAGACATCAGACAGTGTACGATATGACAAAATAATAATAATTTATAAATTATTAATGGAGTGGGAAGTGAGGGGAAATACGAGGAGCTAATACCAAGGGCTCAAGTAGGAAGAAAACGTTTTGAGAATGATTATGGCAACAAATGTACAAATGTGCTTTACATTCAAGGATTGTATGTATAGATTGTGATAAGAGTTGTATGAACCCCCAATAAAATGATTTTTAAAATAAAAAAAATAAAACTTGATAACAAAGAAAAGTAGTAAAATAATTCATTAAAATTTACATGAACATAGCTAAGGAAGTAAGGATTTAAAAGTAGCTTGACTTACTCTCGAAATTTCTCTTATAATCCCCAAATAACTTGCTTTAAAATTATATATACAATTAGATATATATATATACACACACACACACAGCAAACTGAATATAACATACAAAAAAAATCCTCAAGGCAATTCCATAAGTCTAGCTTGGCTTTCGGCAATATTTCCAAACTGTGTCCCTTCACAAATAAGCTGTACAAAAGCATGCAGAGTGCAGTGTTTTGTTTTTATTATTTTTAAAAAATATATTTTTCCATACATGAAATCCAAGATAGCTAAAGCTACAGAGCCAGTCCCTGCATTGATGGTTTTTTAGGGAGAAATGAGGAGCTGATTACAATGAGCACAAGAATGAAGAAAATGCTCTAAAATTGGTTTTAGAGATGATTTTACAACTTTTAAAATATGGTTGAACTATGAAATTATATGATGAAAAAATCATAATGCCAATAAAATGGTTTTTAAAAGTCCTGTGGTGAACAACCTATATAATATTATCTCCTATTTCCTTCTGTGGCACTTGCATAAAGTTTGAAATTTTTGAATAATTAAGAAAATTAAAGTGATTAAATTGTACAAGTCATCAACATACCCAAGAGAATGTTTCATTCTTTTAAATTCTGAATATAGAAACAGACTCAAAATAACACAAATGGTGTTCCAAAATAAGTCAATATAATGGGAGCTACCATCTTCTCTACTGATAATAATAATGGTAATGATGAAAAAAAAAACAAAGGAATAATAACACCAGGCATGTTCTGTGCTAAAATGGCACCATCCTTACCTGAACTGGCAGCATTATCATTCCCAGGAATTGAAAATACAAACTCATTCTTCTCCACAAACTTCAGAAATCCCGAGTCTTGCATTGTAACATGACTCCCAGTTGAATTGCAAACCTGTTAATATAAAATGTGTCACTTAGAAGACACAGGAATTCCTGACCCAACTCCTGATATGTATACTTGTCTCTTTTATGTGTGATAACATGATAATGAATAAAGAAGGTTGAACGAGAATTATGGGGTGGATGCAGATGATTAAATATACCTTCATCTGCCAGAAGAATTGACAAATTCATGAAGGATAGCAAGAGTGGTCCTTACAAATAAAGATGGGAAGATTCCCTCCCTTCCCCATGCCCCATGTTTTGGAAATGTTATTAGGAGGGGCCAGGTCCTAGAAAAGAACGTCATGCTAACTCCATGAGAAAGAGGCAAAACTCAAGTAGATGGATTGACAATGGCTGCAACAATGGGTGCAAAAATAACTGCTGTGTGGGTGGTGCAAAACCAAGCAGTGTTTCCTTTTGTTGTATATACACTGACTATCAGAGGGAACGGATTCAATGGCATCTAACCATAGCCAGTTTTAACCATAACTGGTTAAAGTATAAGGAGCTCTGGCAGAGCTGGGTAAAGTGTTTGGCTGCGGACTGAAATGTCAGCAGTTCGAACCTACCAGCTGCTCCATAGCAGAAAAATGGGGCGATTCACTGTCAGAAGGTGTGATGAGTAGGTTTGTTATGCCAACATGGCCACAGAAGATTGGTGGGGCTGTTGTGACGGCACGACCAATGAACACGCGGAATTAATTGAAGGGCAGAGATAGGAAGGGCTCGGCAAGTCCCGCCCTCTCTCTTGCTTCCAGATCTTTGGCCCAGAGAGCTGCCTTGTTCGTCCTGTGCCTCGACCTCCAAGCAACACTACCCACGGGACACCTAATCATGGCCTGTGTTGCTGTGAGTTGAGGATCCTTCAAACCCTACTTCACCACGCTCCTGAGATATACGTCTCTTGAGCAGGGGACTGTTGGACTCTGTCATCTGGCTGACTGTTGGCGACCTGTTCTGCTGTTTGCTGCCTGTGACCAGATAGCCTGGATTGCTCTACAGAGGACTACTCAGCGGCCCTCAAGATTTGAAGGACTGCCAGTCTTCTAGTTGCCTCACGCAAGTGAGTGGCACCAAGCAATCTGTATTACTTTATAGTTAACTTTTTCTTTCTTATCTTATACACCTTTCTCAATATATAAATATATAAAAAGAACTACTAGTGTCCTGAATTTTTGTTTCTCTAAGAGAACCCTGCCTGACACAGGAGGTTTACAGTGGAACCCCAGGACTCAACCACATCATTACGCAACATAATCCGATTTCCACGGAAATATTGAGAAAATGTTGCATCGGTGCTGGAACAAAACTTTGGAATCCAACCTGACGCACATGATTTTTGTAAACTAAATCAGTTCGTGTTTGGTCACTCAGTGTAGGTTGGCGCTGTTAGGACTCATTGTTGAAACCTTTTGCGGCTGTTACAAGCATTTTCCTATATATATTTTTTCCATTTTATGGCTTCTTATACTGTTTTTAGATAAGAAAGCATGGGTCCTAAGAAAGAGTTTTTTTTAAATCATCATGATAGGGAACTGTTTAACCATGTGAGCGATATTGTTAATGATAATTTAATATACTCTTAGAAAACAGTTACGGACATGCCGACAACTGACCACATTACATTTTGTTTGTTTGTTTTAGAAAAAGCCAACACGTCCTAGTAAAAGAAGGCAAAGATGGGGGGAGGAAAAAAAACTCCCTCAAAGCTTCTACTGGTTGATTTTTATAGAAGGGGATTTCCCTTCCAAACAATGTCTCTCTCCGAACCTCTTCTCCACATCCATGTCCACAGATGCAGATCCCCATCAGTCTCAAGGTATGGGCCATCTGTGTTTTTTTTAACGCCATTTCTTATTTCAATTATTTTATTTAACTATGAATTTATTTACTTTGAAATTTATGCGCCGTGTGTTGTATAAAAAGGCAAGTTTAGGATAAACACTTTGTGGTAGAGAATGGATTGATCCATTTTCAATTGTTTCTTCTGGGAAATTTAATTGGAAACTTGACAGCCTCGCATCTCCATGCTCCTTCTGGAACAGATTAGTGTCAAGGTCTGGGTTCCCCTGCCCAGCTGTAGCAGCTTGGGGGGGAAGTTCCACTCTGTTCCCTGGAGCCCCTGGGAGTAAGAATTGATGAGATGATCATGGGTTTTTATTTGTTTTGCTTGGCTAATGCAGATCTTTCTCATTTTGTAATAAACCGTTTCACCTGGAGAGTTGTTTGAAAATGGATGTTCCTTGGTATTACACTCATAGGATTTTAATTTACTGTGTTTGGGGCAAGACCCAATTACCATGATCAGCAAATAGCCCAGGTGTTTTCAAAATAAATGATGCTTATAATGTACGTTGGGGTTCTGCTAAGTTTACGATTTCATTAATATTTAGGTTTGTGAAGGGAGAGATGTTTACTTGCCCTCAATATCGATGTTTCTTTGGTACTGACATCACTGCAAAAAAAGAGTTTCTCAGTTCCATGATCCCAAATTGGTCGAGTCCCTTCATCCATATATTCAATGACTCCCAGATCTCCTCTGTGATTGTTTCTCCCAGTTTTTCATTCCTACTTTTAACTGTGAGCAAAAAATATCCCTTTGGTTGGCTTATAGGCCCCACAAGTTCACTGTTTCCCTGGTCTACCTGTCTTCTTTGAAATCACCTCCGTAAAAAAATGAAAGAAAGCACCACCTTCTATAACACACATGTAAAAATTATAAATCATAACACAATTTGGGCTCTTCAATGCACAGATTTCCCACCATCACAATCATCAGTTTCTTTTGACTTCTGGTTTTATTTCTCAAAGTCATTTGTTTCTCTTCAACAGAGAGTTTCAGAATCTTCCTAAGTCATCTAAATCAAATCACATCATCTTTGACTTCTTCCTTAAAATAGCCAGTGAGCTATCTAAATATTCATATTCATCTGTCCTCTTCTCATATAATATCCCTTTAATCTCCTAATTATTTTCAAGATAAAGTTGAAACTTCCTAAAAGAGCACACAGCTTCTGTGAGTTGGCTATAATATCTTCTTTTTTTTTTTTTTGCTGTTAAAAAAGTTCCAATTTCTCACCCAGCCCCATCTAACAGCTTTTTACTTTGGCACACACAGATTATACATTGTTGCTTTTTTTCTGTGTCCTGTAAACAATTCCAAGTCCTCTTGATCCTGCAAGGGAGAGTAGATCAGTCTCACAGGGTTGTGTAGTCATGCGTCTTGACTAGAGTTTATTGTAGGGGAGTGTCTCTCAAAGAGCAGCAAGTAGGCTTGAGCTGCCAATCTTGATATCATCAGGCAAGTACTTGTCTTTTTGTCTGTTTGTTCCCTTGATTACAAACTTTCTAATTGAAAATTTTTCACTATCATACATTCTCAACTCACTCACTACCGTGCAGTTGTTTCTGACACATAGCAACCCCATATTACGGGCAAAAAATGAGACTGACGTTTATTAAGGAAGTAGGAAACCTCGTCTTTATACTCCATACGCCCTCATGGTTTCACACTGGTCGTCTTTTGATTAGCAGTCTAATGTATAACCATTACTCTGCCTTGCTAGTTTGCTCTCTCTCTCTCTCTCTCTCTCTCTCTTAGGATAAAACTTAGTTATCAGTTCCTTCAAAAGTTTCTCCTGAGTTGATTTTAAAGCATCATCTTTAGCACTTTCAAATCACAGTTTAGTAGAACAGCAATTTTCATTGGCGAGTAAGGTAGATTCTGCAACTTGTATGTGACATGTCTGAACTCAGTGATTCTAGCTGCATGATCTGTGACCATTTAGTTGGTCACCTTTGCGCTCTCATTTCTTCTTGGAGAAAGGAAAGGTCATTGTATCTCTTGTATAGGTTTATGGAGAGAAATCATGATATAATAGATGTATAGCTAGTTGTTTTTGGTCCTATGTACACAATACATGTGAATTGGTAGTATCATCACATTACCATTATCATTTTATTGGATTCTATATGGATACACATATTTTTCAGACTACCATGTCTCTTTCCCCCATGTATCCTTTCTTTTTCTTTGTATGCTTAAACCAAAATCTATTTCTGTAAAGTTAATTATTACTCATAATGACCCTGTAATGTAGGATGAAACTCTACCTTAGAGACCCAAGGACATAGTTCTTTTTCACAAAAGCAGATTACAATACTACCTCCCATAGAACAAGTGGTGGATTCAAGCCTATTCATAAACAGCTGAGTAGCACCTGTGCCTCTAGAATTCTTTAGTTTAAGCTTAGCTCATAGTAAATGCTTAATAAACACATGACTAACCAAAGCAGGTGAGAATTCTCCTCAAAATCAAAAAGCCAAAACCATCAGGGCTGCTAACCAGAAATTTCAGGAGACTATGCATTTTAAATAAATTCAAATCTGGACATGATTACACAGCAACAGCTATGAAGTTTCTGTAAAATATTTTCAAAATTCATTGTTCTTGACAGTGCTGCCACCATCTATATAATGCTTATCAGTTGCAGGGAATGTCAATTTACCTGAAATTTGTATTAATTCACCAAATTGAAGTATCCGTCTTTGAACAGATTGCAAATCTGAAACTTAAATTAGTGAAGAGATTGCTCTTAAACGATACTTGTAATTGAAAGAGCTAGTAATTTAATTTTATATCTCAATCTCTTGATAATATGTCAGACTACAACCATGATACCAAACCAACAATATACATGTCAAGGGTAATTCATGTTTGGGAAATATCTCATGGTTAAGTGCTGTGCAGTGAACTTCAGCTTGCGGTGACCCTCTGTACACAGAATAGAACACTGCCCAGTCTTGGGACATCCTCACCGTTGTTTTTAGGTAGGACTCGTTGTGGCAGCCATTATATCAATCCAGCCTATTAAAGGCCTCTCTCTTTTACATTGAGACTCTAATTTACCAAAAATGGTGTCCTTTCCCAGGATCTGGTGTCTGATGACATGCCCACTGTACATACACTGAAATCTTGCCATCTTCTCTCTCTAGGGAGCATTCTAGAGGTACTTTCTCCAGGACAGATTGATTTGTTCTTTGGGCAGTTCATGATAATTTCAGCATTTTTCACCAGCATGATATTTCAAGTGTTGCCAACTTTGCCAATTCAGTTGTTCATTGTCTTTAGTGGGTTTCATGTTATGCACGGGGCTGCTGACCTCCAGGTACCCCAGCTGCTTCACAGGAGAAATGCGAGTCTTTCTGCTCTGTAGAGCGTTACAGTCTTGGAAACTCACAGGGGCATTCTACCCTGTCCTAACTGGTTGTTCTACATAAAAAGTGATTCACTGTCGCTGAGTTGTTTGATTGTTTCTTGTGTGTCCAATGGTGTATGTATTAAAATGACAATGAAAACAATAAGCACAAAATGGAGAACAGTTCTAGTTTCTACCCTACAACCCCAAAGAAACTCCAAACTTTGAATAGTAACCAACTGTTCAATATGGTAAATAATTCCAGCTCTAATAAATATCTCTCACACACAGAGCATTCAGAAGCTTGGCTCCATAAGAGCTTCTTAGCACAAGAGTCACTTCAGGATGATAATCTTTTCTCACTTCTCTCCACCTCTGTTTACTGAGACATGTGTACTTTCCCTACAGGTAAAAATCAGACATTAGTCAAGAAAAAAATAATTACTCTAATGCAGTGTTTAAAGTCCATCCAGTTTTTCTCATTTTTTAATCAACTTAAAAAATATGAAACAGGTAATTTAAAAAAAATGTGTAGCAAATTTCCTTCCAAGTCAATAAGGATTTGGTAATTCATCGTAAACATCTACTGCTTGGTCTCCAGATAAATTGCTTTCATGATTATCCCCATTTTGAAAATCCTTATAATTCAGGAGTTGACCCCATACTAGAATTCACATCATATGTATGAAACGAAGAATGAAGGATGAGACAGTACAGGAGTACTGCCTCCCTCCGGGCAAGGGAAGTGAGGTGGGGCAGAGAAGAGCAGTTGATAGTACCGATGATTGTATAACCCCACCTGATTGAATTGATCAGCAGAATTTTATATGAAAGGACTGTGTAAGCTATGTCAATACAATTACTATAAAAAGATATTTCCGAACAACAACAACAAAAAATGTATTTCTGCCTTGGGAGACATTCAACTGACAAGACAGCATGAGAGCATGCTGATAGATACTGAATCCTGGAACCTGGAGAAGCCAGAGGAGAAGCCACATGGGCTTGCCCTGTTGAAACTAGACCTCTGGGGCCAGAGAAGCCACATGGAGACTCCTGCCTTTGCTGAGATGCTTGAGAAACCACAGAGAGACCCCTGCCAGCTCTGAGACGCTTCTACCACCACTGGATACGCAGGACTCTGCACCCACTGGCCTGTGATTGTCCTGGCATCATTGGATGTGCCTCATGAATCTGAGGAAGACTATAGACTGGTATTGGGCATATGGGCTAATATTGGATTTATGGACTTGGACTAGACTGGCTTGGGATGGTTTCTTAATGTTCTGTTTCTCTTGTATATAAACTTTCCCTTATAGAAAAAAAATGTATTTTTTTTTCAACTAGAAAACCAATGTTTTGAAAATGATGATGGCAACAAATGTAAAATATGCTTGACACAATGGATGTGTGTATGGATTGTAAAAAGAGCTGTATGTGCCCCCAATAAAATGACTAAAAATAAAAAAAGTATTTCCAGCACAACCTCATTACCCTTTGGGGAAATAGAAATAATTTGGGGAAAATTCCATGAGACCATTTAAGATGTCTCTTTATAAGTTTATGACATTTTAAAGAAGCCTCAGAAAACAGTTCCCCAAATGTCTCAAGGCATTAAAAACAGTACTGTTTGAAGACAATTATTCAAGGCTGGGGTTAAACCTCTCTCACTGAGGAAGTTCTGGTCCTGCAGTCAACAGCTATTCTCAAGAATTCTTTCCAATGTTTTAAAAAAAGATATAATAAAAATATATATCTAATTCTCCATCTAAATATCTGTATAAAATCTTCAATATGTTTATTCATTAATACATATAAGATTAAATAGAGTTATTATTGTTTGGTATTATATTATATATAGTACACCAAAGTTAAACCCCCAAATTTATTTTCAACTAAATGGCAGTGAAAAAACTGGTCAATTTAATGCAATGAGACTTAGAAGACAAACTTTTTTTTGGGGGGATGGGGGGGCATCACTGCTCTCCGGCGGTGGGAGTGGGAGGCCCAGCCCCACTGCTGGAATTGAACCTCCGTCCCAGTGGGCCGCAGTCCCGCGCACAACCACTACGCCACCGGGGCTCAGCCCGAAGACAAACTTTTAAATTTATGCGTGGAACCACAAAATGGACATAATAATTGTAGCTTGAATTCATGTCTTCGAGTTTTAGATCTGCCATCTGATGTATTATGGGCTCTGGTGGCGCAGTGGTTATGCACGGGGTTGCAGTCCTCATGGTAGGCAGTTTGAAGCCACCAACCAGCATCTTCACTGGGTAAATACTCGGCTTCCCACTCTCGTAAGCAGCGACAGTCTCGAAAACCCACAGGGGTGACTGCAAGTCAGAATCAACTGGATGGCATTGAGTTTGGCTTGGGACTGTACTGTGTGTTGTGAGTTGTATACAGTGTATCAGATGCTTTTCTACCTTGCAGTCATTTTAAGAAAATAAGATTGCCGCCGTACCCTAGAAATACTTTCATGACCAACCATTATTTTATCACTAATTCTACATTTAAAAAGTTAAAGAATCTTCAATATTTCCTTATAATGAATTACACTATTGGTGAATGTATCTATATTCTTCATAAATTACGATAGATGTACACGTATATTTTAGTAAACATAAAATGCATTGGTATGCTAGCATCATGTTGAATATAAAACAAGTGTCGTTAAGACAATATAGATTTTACTATATCACTCTGTCTTTCTGTCATTTTAATGACTCTCATTATGCAAAGAAAATAGTCACTAATTATTTGTCTTCTATGTCAGGGTAATTTTGAGGTGACAGCTACCTATTTGTTCAAGACAATTCTACAGAAAAACTTTAGAAACTTTTGTTTATTATGAAAATAAATAAATTATCATTCTCCTATTTCTGTTCTCTTTTTTGCATCTCAATAATATCAACTTTGTGTAAAAAGAAAGAAGTCAGCTATATCTGTATCATCTAGGGATTTTTTATAATACCATAGGCCTTGTCTATTTGAAAATAAACACTGAAATAGGAATATAAAGGATCTTATAAAATCTATAGGTAGCACAGAACTGGGCATGATTTATTTGATTATGCCTAAGTAGCCAATGTGTCAGAGGCAACACTGCAGCATCAAGCAGCAATGACATACATAAGTTGCATTAAGACCAGGGACATTACTGATTGAGAAACAATTTACTTAAACTTATCTTCTATTTTTTCATATGAATGCCTTGGGGGAAGATATGTTTTTGTCCTTCTGAGAGTCACAGAAGATTGAATGAACACAAAGGGAAACTTCAATCCAGGACAGAGTAGTACTAAGTGTATGTGTTATTTTCATTTAGGATGGGTTTCAATCCAAGATTCTGAAAAGAAGCCATCAGGTCCCAAGCATAGTAGAGCCACTACAATTTTGTTTCATGGCAATGTTGAAGAAACTCAGTCCAACACCTGATGGGGAGAAAGAGATTCACTCATTATCCAGTGACCTTTGTGTTGAAACTTCCTGCGGAATGAATAGAGTCTCTTAGCTAATATATATCTCATTGCCACATAGATATACTCTGCTTTATAGTTGGTCACACAGACACATTTATAATGGACAATGTCCTGAAGGTCTAAGAAGGATGACCTCGAAACAGAAATTTCTTCCTAACAATTGATGGGGCGAAATGAAATCCAAAAATTGATATGCTAGCTCTTTAATAATAGAGAGGATCTTTGACATGAGGCTCCAATAATAGCTAAAATTATAGATATCATTTGACTACAAATAATAGAAAACTTAACCATGAAGTAGGCTCTTTTGGGGTGTATTGAATATACTTTTAAAATCAGCCTACAGATGCTTTGTTTCTGCTATCAGAGTTCTCATTAAAAGCCTTGTTGATTTTGCAAAAGACTTTATGTGTAACTAATACGAAAAAAAAGTAATAGAGATGTATGCTTTTTAAAGTGATTGTGCTCACTTTAATGACATTGCAATTACATAAGATTAATATATCAAACAATATTGTTTCCAGATATAGATTTATTTTGTAGGATTTTAAAAATTGGTGCAATATCTCGTTCAGCTACAAAAAGGTAAGAATCAGTATTCTACGTTACAGCTTGTTAACGAAAGGTTTACCGAGACTGTGAATTTTACAAACTTTGAACAATTTAGTTTCCAAAATAAAGATGGAAAACTAGGCCACTTCTTTGTGTGTATTTCTCACAAAGCAAATAGTTGGACCTGTAATTTGAGGAGAGATATAACTATTTCGAGAGTGAGGGGAGACATTTTTTTCACTAGAGAAGTTCAATTTGTTCTTTTATTTCTTTTTGTTTCTTTATGCTGATTCTTCAATTCTATGGATATATGACGCACCCTTACCTGATTAGTTGGATGATTTGTCCAGAATTCTGGATTACAAATGCATAACAAATGAAAAATTGAAAAATTGAGTTGATTCATTAGGAGAACATCGCATAGTATCCAGGAGATACATGATTAAGTCACTAAATAGCTTCCAATTTGTCATTAATGTCATATTGGTACCCATTCCAAAGAAAAGGGACTCAACAAACTGTGGAAATTATCATATAATATTGATATCACAAGATTGTATATGAGTTCAGAAGAGGACGTGGTATGATGAATATCACTACTGATGTCAGATAAACATTGGCTGACAGCAGAGAAGACCAGAAAGATGTTTGCTTATGTTTTATTGACTACACCAAATCACTTGACTGTGCTGCTCAAAACCGTTGTTATTACTGTAAAGAATGATAATGCCATGTGAAATTTGTATATGGACTGAGAGGCAGTTCTGCAAACAGGACAAAAGAATCGTCTTTCTGAGTTTAAAATCAAGAAGGATGTGTATCAAAGTTGTATTTCACCCCTGTATATTCCATTTGTATGCTGAGCAAATATGAGAAGTTGGAGTATATCAAGAAGAACTCAGCATCAAGATCAGAGAAAGGCTGGAAAATCTACAATCTGCAGATGATACCTCCTTGCTGAATCCAGGAAAATCTGAGGCTTTTGCTGATGAAGGTCACAGATGTAAACCTTCAGTATGAATTGAAATTCAGTGTACAGTAAACCAACATTTTCACAGCCAGGCCCATAGATAAACTCACGTCAAAAAGAAAACGATTGACGTTATCAAAGATTTCATTCAGTTTGGAAATACAATCTTCCTAAAAGTAGTAGCCAAGAAATCAGCTGAAGTATTGCTTCGGATAAATCAGCTGCACACGACATTTTAAAGTGTTGAAGAGCATGCATGATACTTTGAGGACTAAGGTGAGCCTGATCCAAGTCATACTATTTACTGTCACTGCGTATGCATGTGAAAGTAGGACATTGACTAAGGAAGATATAGGAGAAATCAATGCATTTGAATGATGATAAGGCATACATATTTCCTCTAGTTCTTCAAGGCTTCTTACCCACCCACTATCATGATCACTATTATGCCTTACAAATCCAACTAGACCTGAGGATGTACACTGATACAGATAGGAACTGGAAACATAGGGAATCCAGGAGAGATAATCCCTTCAGGACCAGTGCTGAGAGTGGTGATACCAGGAGGGTGGAGGGAAGGTGGGGTAGAAAGGAGGAAATGATTATTAGGATCTACCTATAACCTTCTCCCTGGGGGATGGACAAAAGGGAATGGGTGAAGAGAGATACTGAACAGTGTAAGATTTGAGGAAATGATAATAATTTATAAGTTATCACAGGTTCATGGGGGAGTAGAGAGTGGAGGTGGGGGCGGAAATGAGCTGATACCAAAGGCTTAAGTAGAAAACAAATGTTTTGAGAATGATGAGGGCAACAAATGTACACATGTGGTTGACATACAATGGATGGCTATATGGAATGTGATAAGAGTTGTATAAGCCCCCAGTAAAATTATTTTTAATTAAAAAATAAATAAATAATTGGAGAGGCAAAACTTATTTGACATGTTGAACAAAGTTAAATATCATCTCAAAGATAAAGTTGAAAGAAAATAGGGAAGGGCTGAGTCCCGGTGGCATAAGTGGTTGAGTTCAGAACCGTGGCCCATGGGCTTGGCAGTTCAAATCCAGCAGCGGCTCTCAGGAGCGGCACTGCGTAGCACCCACAACCACCAGAGGCAGTGATACCTCCCCCCCAAAAAAAAACAAAAAAAAATGAAAGAAAATAGGGAAGATCAAATAAGTAAACATATGGACGATGCAAGTGTTAACAATGTAAAGATAAAAGAACTGCAAATCTCCAGAAAGGTAAATAAAAAGAACATTACTTAACTCGCATCCTAATGAAATGACTTACCATCATATGAGAAAAAAACATTAAAGATACCTACAAATATACACTAAAAAGCACTCTTTCTTAAAGGGAGAGAGAGTCGACTTACCATAGAGTAACATATAACATATTGAAATGATGGAAAAACTTGCTAAGAAACCTCTCTCAACAAATAAAATATGAACATATTAGTAAAAAACACAGATTTTGTCCCAAGTAAATCTACATTAAACCAAGTGCTTAGAAGAATATTTATCCATGTGCTAGCATAAAGATACAAAGATACATAACAAAAGGTGATATGAAAAAAAAATATGATGAAGACTATGAGCATTGACTTTCCACCATATAAAAATCCAAGCCAGTCCATTGCCCTCAACCAGCTGACTGGTTATGGAGGGGATTATTTTAAAACATTTGTAGCAATATATCAACAGTGTGTTTCCAAAAACTGAAACCTGTTTTATAAGAGGACATGATTGGAGGGATATCATTGATGATGTCAGATGAATCTTGGCTGAAAATGGAGAGCACCAGGCATATTTCTACCTCTGTTTTATTATCTTTCCCAAAGTATTTCACTGGGGTTTATAACACATTATAGATCAAATTGCAAAGAGCAAGAATTCCAGAGTACTAAATTGTGACCTTATGGGAGCCTGTACATAGATCCTATACAAAGAGGCAGTGGTTAGAACAAAACAATCGCTGGCTGGTTTAAAGTAAAGTGTTGGAGGGGTATGGGACTGGGGGTTGTATACTTTCACAATATTTATTCAGTGTGTATTCTGTGCCAATGATTTTCAAAGTTAGACTATGAAGAAGAACGCAGTTTCAGAATTGGAGGAAAGAGTACTAATGACTTGCAAAATGCAGAGGCTATTTGCATCCTGAAAATAAGCTTGCTAGTTGCTGAATGCAAAAAAGACTTGAAGCACTTCTTAAGGAACAAACTTAACATTCCATATGGAATACAACTCTTGGCACTTTCAGCCCCTACAGAAATAAGCAGAAGCCCTGCTGGCACAAAGGGCTACTCATTGGGCTGCTACATTAAGATCCTGGGTTCAAGCACATCAAGGACACTATCTGCCCTTGTAGAGATTCACAGTCTCTAAAACATGATGAAGCAGTTCCATTCTACCCAATTGGGTCACTAGGAGTCTCAGTTGACTCAATGGTAAGTAGGTTACTTTGAGTTAGTGGAAACCATCTACTGTTTTATTGCTTGTAGCACTCTGATGTTCTTACTATTATTGGTATTATGAATGTTTATGGATTCTTTGGAAATGTTCCCTTACATAATTATAATTGCTATTTATTTTTAAATCCAAAACCAAATCAGAGCATGGTATCAAAGATTAAAATTGCACACACCTGTTTTACAGGAATAATTTTGCTGAAGATCACCCAACAATGGTTGCAGAGGTTCTGGCCAGATACAGAAGAAGTCAATGAAAAAGAGATATCATATTATTCAGACAATAAGATGCACTTCCCCCCCCAAAAAGTGGGACAAGGGGAAAATGGGGGTGCATCTTCTGGACTGAAGTTGTGGTACTCCAGAACATTTTAGTATACTGGTACTACGTGGTTCAGAATATTTATTTCTTGTTTTCCTGCTCTAAAAACTGGATGCGTCTTACAGTCAGGTTTATTGTATGGTTTGGAAAATAATGGTGTCATTGCTATTGTCAGATAGATTTTGACTAAAAGCAGAGAATACCAGAAATATGCTTACTTGTGTCTAACTGACTATGCCAAAGCACTGCATGGTGTGGATCATAAACTGTGGATAGCTAGGAGAAGAATGGGAATTCTGGAACCCCTGATTATGCTCATGTTGACCTTGTACATTGATCAAGAATCAATTTTGCAAGCAGTTAAAGGAATAAAGCATGGTTGAAAATCAGGAAAGCTGTGTATCAAGATTGTATCTGCTCACAATACTTATTCAATTTAAATGCTGAGCAAATAATCAGAGAAGCTACATTATATGAAAAGGAATTCCACAATCTTAACAACCGATAATATGCAGCAGATATTAACAACCTATGATAAGTAGTAGATAAAACCTTGCTTGCTGGAAATGAGGAAATCCTGAAGCTTGGGAAGGGGAAAGATTCCAGTCTTCTGTATAGATTACGACTCATTTGAAAGATCAATATCTTCATACCTGGATCAATAGATAACATAATGAAAGAAAGGAAACAAAGGTTGAAACTGTCAAAGATTTCATCTTTCTTGGATCCACAATCAGCGTTCATGGAGACAGCAGTGAAGAGATCAAAAGGTGAGGTGCATTCGGTAAATCTGAAGCACAAGATTTCTTTAGAGTGCAGAAAAATAAAGATGCTACCTTGAAGATGAAGGTGAGCCTAACCCAAATCAAGCTATTTTCAATGACCTGCAAAGCATGTGAAAGCTGGACATTGAATAAAAAAGACCAAAGAAGAATTGATTGATACATTGCTAGTGTGGTACTGGAGAAGAAAATTGAAAGCAACTTGAACTGCAAACCTGACAAACCTATCACTCTTGGAAGGTGTAGGGACAAAGTGCCACCAAGAAGGAAGGAAGGAAGGAAGGAAGGAAGGAAGGAAGGAAGGAAGGAAGGAAGGAAGGAAGGAAGGAAGGAAGGAGAGGCTTCCTCTTCCATAGTTTGGACATGCTCTCAGAAGAGAGCAGACCCTGGAGAAGGACACCTACTGGGAAAATGGAGGGAGAGGGGAAAATCAAGGCTATCAGGGAGATGTTTGCAAGAATGGCACAATTGTAAAAGGAACAATCATGAGATTGGTGCAAGTGCTGGGTCACACAGTGCTTTGTTTCTTTGTGCATATGAAGGAACGTGACTCAATGTCCCCCCAAAACAATGTAGAGGTCAATGGAAGCTCAAAATACATTTGCAGCTTCCACACATGGATCAACTCTCAAGTGAATTTCCTCTGACCATAGTCCTGGGGTGCCAATAGTCTCAATCTGACAGAAAGCATATAAAAGTGAATTATTGCTGATGTTCTTAGGTTAAAATGTAATGCTTTATCATTTGAACTTATTTTAAAGTTGTATAAGTTTTAATACTTTCTGCTTTGATTCTGATTGAAGTTTTCTGTGTTTTTCTTTTTAGAAATCATCTTTTTGTTGTTTTTTTTTTAATTAAAAGATCCCTTTATTGGGGGCTCTTACAACCGCCATAATAATCCACGGATCAAGCATTTGTGGACATATGTTGCCATCATTCTATTCTAAACATTTGCTCTCTATTGAGCCCTTGGTATCAGCTCCTCTTTTTTCCCTTCCTCCCTCCCACCACCCTTGTGACCTCTTGATAAATTATGAAATTTTATTGTTTTCATATGTTATACCAACCCCATTCTCCCTCTCCCCATGGTTTCTGTTCTTCCCTCTGGAGGAAGGGCGTGTTGTTATGTGTTGATCATTGTCATCATTGCCCCTCTCTCCCCTTCTCTCCCCACCTTCCCCCTACTCTATCACTACTCCCATTCCTGTTCCTGGATTCCATGGGCCGTGAGCAATTATCTCTGACCTGAACATGCTCTGGTCTAACCCCTGATGAAAGGTACTGGGGTCATGGTATTGGGGGGTCAGAAAGCTTCAAGGAACAAGAAAAAATATTGTGTGTTTCGTTGGTGTTATACCGCACCCTGACTGACTCATCCCTTCCTTGTGGCCCCTCTGTGAGGGGATGTCCCATTGTATACAGATAGACTTTGGGTCTATTCTCCAAACCCCCTGCCCATTTTAAAAAATGTGGGGTATTTTTGTTTGTTTTTATAGGGCTTCTGATGCTGTTACTCATTCCTTAGGACAGCTCATGTTCACACAGGCTGGTGTGCTTGTTCCATGTGGGTTTAGTGCTTCTCTGCTAGATGGCTGCTTGTCTAACTCCAAGCTTTTAAGACCTGAAACACTATATCTGTTGATAACCAGGCACCATCCACTTTATTCACTACTTTTGTTTATGCCCCATTTTGTCTTCATGGTTGAGCTGACAGGATGAGCATCACAGAATGATGGTATCTCAGAACAAAGTGGTCTTGCATTGAGGTGTTGTGTGAGCATAGGTCCCCAAACCATCCACTTCCTCAGTGTATTGCCATATAAATATATGTACATAGGCCAATGCCTCTATTTTTATGAATTAATGTATTTGCATATGTAGACACCTTTGCTTGTACCTCTATCCACAGCTTGTCGATTTCAGGTTTGGAAGTTTGCTATCCTTTTCTATGCTCTGGAATAATTTGTGGAGGATCGGTGTCAGCTCTTCCCTAAATGCTTGGTAGAATCTCTTGTGAAGACATCTGGTGCAGGAGCATTTTTTGTTGATAGATTCTTGATAGTCGTATCCATTTCTTCCATTGTTATGGGTCTATTGAGGTTCTTGTCCTCTATCTGGGATTAATCTAGGGAGGAATTGTTTTTCCATGTATTTGTCCATGTCTCCCATGTTGTTGAGTTCATTAGAATACATACGCTCACAGCACTTTGTCATTAATCTTTTAATCTTGTTCAGGTCCCTTGAGATTTCCCCTGTCTCATCCCTCATCCTTGTGTTTGATCCTCCTTTCCCTGGTTAGACTTGTGAGTTGATTTTGTTGATCCTTTAAAAGAATCACATTTTTTACTGTAGAGGCTTTTTGAATTATTCTTTTGTCTTCCCACTGGTTTAACTCTGCACCAATTTTTATTTCTTTTATTTTTTCTATTGGAGGGGTTGTTCTCTTGACTCTGTTCTATTTGATTGAGGTTTTGTGATAGCATATCAGTCTTCACTCTCCCTTCCTTTTTCATATATGCACTTGCTGCTATCAAGCTACCTGATAAATGCTTTTGTACTCTCCTATAGGTTTTGATACAGTGAGTCCTCATTCTCAATAGTTTCTGGGAAAAAACTAAATTCCTCTCTAATCTGAGGCAGTGCTCATTTGAGTCGCAAAGGATTTTTATTCCTTCTCCAATTGTTTGCTCTTGTTTTTCTAGTCATCCTTTTGTTCATCTCAAGCTTTATTGAATGGTGATCTTAGAAGGATGTTTGAGTAATCTCCTTGTATTTGAATTTATTCAGACTTGTAATAACTTGAGGAATTTTGCCCCAGCATGTAGTCTGTTTACAGACTTTCCAAGTGACACATCTCTCTCTGAAAGCAATGTTTTAAAGTCACCTACTATGAATGTTGAATCTATGATTGCTATATTTATCTTTTGGATAGTTTGTTTGAAAAATTACATACATCTCTCATTAGGCACATCTATATTTATTATGCTAAATGGTTCCTGGTTTACTGATCTTTTGCATTTTATATTGTGCCCGTCCCAATCTCCTGTTATGGCTTACACGTTGAGGTCAATTTTGTCAGAGATTATGATGGCAGCCCCTGCTTTTTTTATGTTGCCATTTGGCTGGTACATTTTCCACCAGTCTTTCATGCTTAGTCTATTTTTATCTGTGTGTTTAAGATGTGTCTCTTGCAGGCAGCAGATTGATGATTTATTATTTCTGAGCCAATCTGCTAGCTGTTGTCTTTTAAATGATGTACTGGGGTAATTGACATTCAGAGTTATTATTCATTGTCCTCTCATGACTTTTGTGTTAGGTTTTTCCTATCCTTTTATCAGTGTGTTGTGGTTGTGTGGGAGGCTTCCTTCTTGCCTTATTTTCCCTCTGAGGCCATATCATATTGGTAATTTTCATCAATGTGTTGACTTCTGGATGGAGTTGGGCATACCGTGGTCTTCTCCTTGTGCTTGGTAGACATTGATCTTCTGAGTACAGTGAGTCATCCAGGACTTTTCAGAGGATTGGGGAACTTGTGGCATATTCTTTGTATTTTTCTTTGTCCAGGAAAATGCTTGCTTCATTGTCTATCTTAATAGATAGTTTTCCAGGATTGCTAATTCTCAAGCAGGATTTTTAAAAATTTCATTCAACTTTCAGAAGATGTTACTCCACTCTCTCCTTCTCTCCAAGATTTTTGCTGATAGATTTGAGGATATTCTTACCTAAGCACCATTGCATATGACCACCTTTTTTTCTCTTGCTGCTCTTAAAATTTTCTCCCTTTCCTATAAGTTGGATAATATACTATTATATGCCTTGTTGCATTCTTCCTGGGGAATAGTCTAATTGGGGTCCACTCTGTCTATTAAGGAGTGAAAGTTTGTTTCCAGATATTCCCTCATGAACTTGGCTTTTGAATTTTTTGTTGTATCTTATTCTGGTAGAAAAATTATTGGACTATTGTTCCTCTTCATAGCATCTATCATTGATCTCATGTTTTCTTCTGCTCCTTTATCTTGTTTGACCCTCTTTCTTATTTGTTGAAGCCTCCCTGATGGTCTTCAAGATCACTGGCCTGATTCTCTATCTCTTCTTATACATGGCATCCGTGATCTTGTGCTTTGCTTCTCTTACCTCGTCAGTTAGCTCTTGTGTTTCCCTTTAGTTTGTGCACTTCATCTCCTCTATCATTGCTTCCTTATCCTACATTTCACTTCCCTTATCGCCTGTATTACTCCCAGCAACCTTCTGAAGGTTTCTTTTTGGAGCAAATCCAAGCTTGATTCTTCTATGAGCGTCCTTAGCTCCTGTTGTATTTCCTTTTCCTTTTTTTTTTTTTTTTTTTTTTTGTCGTTGTTGTTGCTGTTGAAGGTGTTGCAGCACGTTGCTGTTTGCATGTCATTTTGGAAGAACTGGATGACAATTGTCTGGGAGAACAGGGGACCTGAGTTCTTTTCCTGTGTGACTGGTAAGAGAGTTTTTAAAGGCTACCTGTGACCTACTATGGTGTTGGGTCAAACTGTTATGTAGGCAGCTTTCTTTGGTAACTCAGCAGGCAGACAACCAGGCACACCAGGCCATGATTTGCAATCTTTCAGAGTGGTAGGGCCTGTTGGTCCTTCCTGTTTTGTTAAGTTAAAAACTCTAGACTGTGCTCTGGAATTTAACTTTGACTACTTTGCTATGTTAATTGATGACAATCAACAGAATTCTGCAGGTTTACATTTAAAGTTAAACAAAAAAAACACAGCCTGGAATTGAAACTGTTTTCACAAAGAGAAAACGTTTCCCCTTTTTATCATGGACTTGTGTAGTGCTCTGATATCAGGGCTGTTCTGTCCCTCCAGGGTGTGTGTGTCAGGTGGGAGTGGGAACAGGGGAGCAGAGAGTGTCTGAGGTTGAGTGAACCTGAATTCGCTCCTACTGCCATCCTGTGTCTCTCCCCTCTATCTGATTGTACTCTGTGGAGCTGCATTCTGTCACAGGTAAATATCCCAGAGGCTCCTCACTAACTGCAAATTGTGTCTAATTAACTAATGTTAGTCGAACTGGAAGCCATGGAGCTGGGGAGAGACAAGAAGGGGATGGATGGCCATTGTAGTCACTCTGTTCCTTGCTGGGGACTAGGGTTGCAAAGCTCTAGACTGCAGTCATAGGGCGACTAGGAGCATGGGGAATTCTGGTGTGAAGTCTGGTGACTAGCTATCCGAGGCTCTCTGTTAGCCTGGAATTATGATCATCTTTAGACAGTGGTCTATGAACATTACTGATGGCTGTAGGACTAGGGTGCAGGAAGGGGTGGCAGGTGCTGCTCCTTTTGACCTGGTGAAGGGGTAGCAGAGCCCACAGGCAGAAACAGTGAATTTATAGTGTCTCAGTGCCTTCTCAAATTATTTTGTGGGTGAAAATCAAAGTGTGGTCTGAGTTGGACCCTAGTACACGGACCCCATTTTTAGCACCCAGCATCCCAGCATTCGTCTTCTTATCTCTTAATGTTCTGGTGTGGCAATAGCAGTGACAGAGGGACAATACTACCAGGACACCATCTTGACTCCTTCCTCCTTGTTTTTCAAATTCTTTGTGTGATTTCTTCCTGTTTATATCCTGTATAGTTTTCTGTATATGAAATCTAAGATAGCTACAACTATAGATACAATAACTTGATTGATATTTGCCAAGGGGCATGGCACAGTTGGATGGGGGCAATGGGAAGCTAATAGCAATGAGTTTGAGAAGAAAATGTTCTAAATTGTGTTGATAATTGCACAAATCCTCTCGATATACTTGAAACACAAATTGTATGATATGTGAAGTTTATGCTAACAAATCGATTTAAAAATAAAATTTTAAAGTTGTATTAATTATTCTTACTTTACATTCATTTTTAATGATGCCTACAGAGCACTCTTTATGCTTTTATTTTTGAAACCTTAGAGAGAATTATATGAAATTATTTGATATTCATTTTTGCAAAGGTGTGTTACTGTGCAAATTTAGAGTTATTTTGAATTGGCTTTCATCTTTTATCATTTAAATGATCTCTGTCTTCACACACTTGCTGTCCTTTTCTTTATTATTTATTCTGCCTCCCCCAGTAATGTCATTTATTGAAATTTCTACTGCACTTTTAAGTTGCTGCTCCAGGTTTTGTCTTTCAAATCAGATTTAGAATTCTTCATGTCTCTCAAGTCCTAAAGACTGTTTTACATCTTACCTGAAAAACTTTATTTAAAAATAATTTTCAGGCTACTTTGAAAGTCTCAAAACTATAGTGGTTTTTAAATATAATATAAGCTAAAATGAGACTTGGGGAAAGAATTTATTTTGGACCACTAGTTTCTTGTACTCTTAGATTATGAATACAAAAATCAAATCTCAGAGAAGTGAGTTGTTCAAAGTCATACATAGTTTCCTATCAAAGTTAGGATCTGAATGCCTCTTCCAGGAACCAGTTGGGCATCATTTTCATTATAATAGATTTTTGCTTAGAACAGCATTTTCTAGGGCCTGAGCCTCGGTGGCGTAGAGGTTGTGTGTGGGATTGTGGCTCACTGGGTTGGAGGTTCAAATCCAGCAGCAAGGCTGGGCCTCCTACTCCCACCACCAGAGGACAGTGATGCCCCAAAAACCAAAAAAAAAAAAAAACAAAAGAAAACATTTTCTACTAACTAACTTTAATCAAAGCACAATCTGCAGCATAATTATTAAGAACACTCTAAAAGGCAGCATTCCATGTGTTTATATACAAACAGACAACTTAGCATACCATTTATAAGGGGGTCTCCAAAAGTTCCTGGGAAAGTGAAATGACTTGATAATGGGATTTCCCAAACTTTTGAAGCCAATATGTATATGTATATACCAAAACATGGGCAATTTTGGTTAATAGAAAATTTATTATTTGTTGATTAAATGTTAATTTTATGTCTGAACATGATAGCGGATGATCACATGTCTCCAGTCATCCACCATGTTGAAAAAAACTACTAAGTGAGGAAAACAGAATATGTTAAACTAATACAAGACATTAGAGATTTTTTACTCCAAATATATGCTTTTAAAAATTGAATCTTAAGAGATCTAGGAAACAATAATTATTTGCTCATACTGAAGTCCACTAGGGAACTTTTTCTAAAAATACATCATAGATTGAGGGTGTCAATGATGAGTAAAGTCCAGTTTTATTTAGTTCTGTATATTTTGAGACCTTTAGTGGTAGAAGTTTCATTTTAATGTAAAGCCCGACTTGGTTAAGCCACCCTTATCTATCAGGAGAAGTTTGTATGTTGCTATGATACTGACAGGTTCCAGGCAAATTCTGAACTAAAATGGATTAGCAAAAGTTTATTTACACTTATTAAATTAAAACACTATAAGTTGCTCTGCAATTTCTTATGAGGATGGCACAAAAGAGGGCAGCATTTTATTTGTTATGCATAAGGTTGGATTGAATTGAGAGCCACTTTGATGGTAGTTAGCACCAGCTTCCAAAAGTCAGTTTCTCAAACTCATAGTATGCACTTAAAACAATACCGTCAAAGTTGCAGAATCTTAAAAGTTTATATTATAGTTGCAGAAGAACATAAAGATACATGAGATGGCCTTGAGAAAATACAGGAGAAATCAAAGGGATTTTATAACTTAATTTAATTTTTTTCTCTAAGGATACAGAGTAACAAAACTCAGCTGTAGGAAGAAAATAGGAATTACTGAGATTTTTATATAAATATATATTACCCAGGTGTCTTCTGTTAACCAGTAATATTGATAACTTAAAATTAGTTAAAATCAAACTCATAGAACCAGTTCAGGTCTTCTGATATAACATTCTACATTTAACTAGATTTCTTAAATACTTTCATATTTCTATTGTGCTGTCAAAAAGGAATGACAAAAGCAGATCCAGTACTTTAACAAAAATGATCCATTACATTACCTCATCATAATACACCAGGAGAAAAATATATTTTTTTTCATAGTAACTAAAATATGTTTTTACCTTTCTATTTTAGAGCGATCTGTCTAACATCTAACTATGTGTTTGAGGACACTGAATATTTTTTGGTAAAATGATATTTTGAAGGGGTAATTGAACTTAACTTTAAAAAGGAGAGGATGTGTCTAGACTAAGAATCAGCACATTTCTGCAGTATATTTTCATGTTCCCAGGTCGTATAGATTATATTACAACTAATCAACTCTACCATTATAGTGAAAAATAATTTATTAATAATATATAAAAAGTGGGTATGAGTGCAGTTCAATAAAGCTATATTTTAAAATTGTAAGTGGTTATTAACATCTGGTCCATAACCCAGCATAACAGTGCTTTGCTAATTTCTTTTCTAGACAAAGGTTAGTATGTGTAGGACAAAATTGTATGCTCTGTACATCCCTACATCAGAAGTACAAATATATATAGCAATGGGAATATTTGAATAATATGATTAAGCACTGGAAGCACTTGCCTTTTTTATGCTTAGAAACTTAGAAGATGGCTACTTGGCTAACTATTTACAATAGATACATATTTGTATCTTATCTAAAGAATGATGGCCCAATAGAATCTACAAATTATAGAACAATGTCATTGATATCACATGCAAGTAAAATGTTGCTAAAGATCCTTCAACATGGGCTTCAGTGGCACATTGCCAGAGGTTCGGTTGGATTCAGTAGAGGACAGTGAATAAGAGCTGTCATTGTTAATGTCAGGTCTTAGGTGAAAGAAGAGAGTACCATAGAGATAGTTCTTGTGTTTTAAAGACTGTGCCAAGACCTTCCAATGTGTGGACCATAACAAACTATGGATAACCTTGAGAGGAATGGAAATTCCATAGCACTGGGTTGGGCCCATGTAGAATAAGTACATGTATCAAGAGGCAGTTGTGTGAATAGAACAAGTCAATGCTGCACGGTTTAGAATCAGGAAAAGTATGTAGCAGGTTGCATACTCTCACGTTACTTCTTCCATCTGTATGCAGAGCAAGGAATCATATAAACTAGAATATATAAAGAAGAATGAGTCATAAGGTCTATAGCAAAGTTTGTTAACATCATGACATATGAAGATAATAAAATCTTGTTTTTTGAAAATTAGGAGGACTTTAGGCACTGGCTGTTGATGACCAGGGATTATAGCATTCAGTATGGATTACAACTCCTTGTAAAGACATTAAATCCCCACAACAGGGACAATTGGTAGCATCATTATAAATAGAGAAAATTGTTAAAGGATCCATAATTAATGCTCATGGAAGCAGCAGTCAAGAGACATTGCATAGGGTAAATTTGCTGCACAAGATATCTTTCAAGTACTGAAAATCAAGGATGTTTCTTTGAGGACTAATGTGCACCTCACCCAAGCCAAGGCATTTTCAATTGCCTGGTAAGCATGTGAAAGTTGGACATTGAATAATTAAAACAAAGGAAGACTGGATTCATTTTGAGGATGCCAGAGAAGAATATTGACAGTATCATGGGCAGACAAAACTAAAAAAAAAAAATCTGTCTTGGAAGAAGTACAGCCAGAGTGCTCCTTATGCAAGGAGAGGAATATTTAATCTTATATACTTGGGATATGTTCTCTGGGGAGACCAGTATACAGACAAGGTTCTGAATAGAAGGAGAGGGAAAGTGAAAAGAGGAAAGTTCTTGGGAAATGGATTGACACAGCTGCTGCAACTATGGGCTCAAACAAAGGACAGAGGTGAAGACAGTGCCATGCTGGGCGAGGTTGCTGTGCATAGAGTCACTATGGGATGGAATTGACTGGACGGCACAGAAGAACAACATCCAACTTTGGTCCATGACCAGGAAGAACCATAGTTGGTTCATCTGTTTTATAGAAAAAGGATAAATATGTAGGACACAAAATGAGTGAAAGAATATAGAATATAATATGTTCCAAACTTCTATACAAGTTATTAAATAATTTGTATGTGTATATATATATGAATTTGAGATTTTGCTTAGAGTGAGCTGAACATTAGAAACTTCAGTTTGTTTTTCATTTGGTCGATAGCATTTCCCATATGTTTGTTAGAATGCTATGTTTGTATCACAATGTAGAATCACGAAATTTGAAGATTTTCAGATCATTATAGGTAATAAATATACATTACTTGGTAGTTGGTGAAAAAAAAGAGCAACTTGCTTAAAAATTGATTCTTTAAAATCAAATAATAGAAGCTGTGATTAGAATACCCTTGGATATTGTTTTGCAGTAAACTGCCTGCAAGGGTCCTTGCTTCTTTATCACTGTGAGGCAAAGGTCAGAGATGCCTCCATCCCTCTTACTTATTCTGGCACACAGTGTAGAAATTACCGTCGATTGCCAAAAGAATAAACACCTCTGTCTTAGAAAAGTCTCAGCCAGAACGCTCCTTACAGGCAAGGATGGTGAGACTTTGTCTGACAGACTTTGCGATTGTGATCAGAAGAAAGCATTCCCTGGAAAAGGACCTCATGTTTGGTAAAGGAGAAGGAGAGTGAAAAAGAGGAAAGCCATCAGCAAAATGGATCAGCAAAGGGGTTACAACAAAATTCTCAAACATCACAATCATTCTCAGGATGGCAATGGATTGGGCTGTGTTTTGTTCCATTATATGCAGGGTCACCATGAGTTGGAAGCTGATTCAATGGCATCTAATAGCCGCCACAGACTTAACATCGCTCTATAAGGAAAAACATGGTGTGAATAAGGTCGCATTGATTGCCAAAAAAGGTCATACAAGGGAGTCCCCTCCCCCCCCCAAAAAAAAAAAAAAAGGTAAAAAGTTCTGCTGGACAGAGCTGCTTTAGTATGCATTTTTCCCCATTAGGCAAGTGTCCAACAACTCGCTCTGATTTAGTGCACCCAGTGGTGTCTCCGGGGAAGGTTCTCTTTGGTCATGAATTTTTTCATAGAAAGTTTCCCTTGAAGCTCAAATATTTTGATAATCAAATTAAGAGAAGAGAAAACAGCTGTGAATTTTGTTTTCTGCTTAAGGGAAATGCAGCACAAACCATTGTGATGATGATCATAGCTTACAAGGACAGAACTATGGAAAAAACTCAAGTGTACAAGTGGTTTTCTTATTTCAGAAAAGGTGAAATGTCCATTGATGACAAACCTTGCTATGGACATCTATCAATTTCCTGAATGGACAAAATTTTTGACTTGTAGTGCATTTGGAATTCATTCCACCAGGTCATCAGATCATTAATTGAGCTATCTATTTAGAGGTTCTGAAAAGAATGTGTAAAAGTGGAAGACAAAAGAAGTCTGATCTGTGGTGAATCGGGCACTGATTTTGTACCACAACAATGACGTATTCACATAGCCATCTCATTGTGCCAGTTTGGGGCAAAAAAACCAACTAGTGTTTCTTGCCCCACCCACCTTTCTCACCTGATTTCACTCTATGCAACTTATTTTTGTTTCTGTGAATGAAGAGGGACTTGAAAGGACAGTGATTTGGTGACTGTGTTAATCCGGGTAGGCTACAGGAATGAATTCATAGACAAGCATATGGATATAAGGAAAGGGTTTATATACAAAAGTAATGGAACACTGAGAAAGTATCCCAACCCAGTCCAGTTCAAAGTCACAAGTCTGATATTAGCCCATATGCCGATACCAGTTCTCAATGTCTCCTTCGGACTCACGAAGTCACAAGTCAGTGGGTGCAGAATCCCGGCGTTGGTAGGGGTCTCCACGTGACTCCTCACTTCCAGGGCTAAGTGTTCATTAACAGCATCTAGTGGTGGCAGAAGCAACTTATTGCTGGCAGGGGTCTCCACGTGACCTCTCCAGCTTCAGAGGTATGGCTCCATCAGGGCCAAGTCATATGGCTTCTCCTCTGGCTCCTCAGACACTGCCATCTTGTCTTGTCCGTGATTAATTGTCTCTGAGACTAACTCCCAACAACTAGGGAGATAGCTTCTCATCTTCATGAGGGCAATATCATGAGATTTCCCAGAAGTCTCACAAGAAATCCATGCCCACACGAAGGCCTCATTCGCTGCTCAATGGCTATCTCCAGATTAACAGGCTAGAGTCCACTCCTACATCTCAATCATGAAGTTAACATAAGCATATGACTGCCACAGTGACATAGAATAGGTAAAGAAAAAAATGACGAAGGAGTTGTCAGCCATGCTAACAGATGATTTTGAAAAATTCTTCCAAGAATTGAATAGTAGAGTTAACAAATATAATAAAATTATTAATATTAAAATACTAAAGCATATAATACAAGATGTATATATGGTTTTGAAAACATTTCATTTGGGGTGAACCCCTCATAATGTAATAAGAATGGTTGTAAATGTTACTAGAACAAGAAGATGTTAAATATTCAAAGCGTTTTGTTTTGTTTTGTTTTTGGAACTCCAAATACTTATTAGAATTTTCAAGTAATGGAACCATTGTTTTTCTTTTAATTTGAGGAAGCAATATCATCTCCCTATTTTAATAAGAGAATAGCATCTGTGTTAGTCTGCATGGATATGTGTATAAGAGAAAATTTTGTATCAAAGAGAATTGCACACTAAGAAAATATCCCCACCCAATCCAGATCAAGTCCACAAGTCTGAGTTTACCCCATATGTCCAATACCAACTTATAAATTCTCTCTCACATAAAACATGCAATGATACCGAATGCAGGATGATCATAGGCCAGAGGGCAGAAGGTCTTGTGGATCCAGTGGCAGTGGATACGTCTCAGCGCTGGCAAAAGGCTCCATGTGGATCCCCCAGCCCAAAGACTCTAGCATAGCTCCATTTTTCTTGTCAGCAAGAATGTCTTGCAAAGAATGAGGGTCTGTCCCACCCCCAGTGAGCTATTTATCGCCTTAGTGCCTCAAAATAAGGACATTAAGCTATGAACTGCTTGACAGGCTAAACATGCCTTCATTCTTCATAGTATCAAGTTGACAACAAATTATGTAACTACCGCAGCATCATTGCAGTTCCTCTTTTTAAATATACAATGGTGATTCTCTCACCCCTCTGCTTAGTCTTCAATCGCTTCTATTTGTTGCAAGGCATATTTCTTGCTGTTAGATATTCTCTAGTTGCCAGTGATGCATGCTCATATACACTGCTTCGTCCTGTGCTGTATTTCCATCATTATCATATTTGATGCCATTGTTATGTTCACCATACTAATCGTTTTAAAAATTTTTCGAGGAATTCCTCTATGTTGGGAACCTGTGCTTCACCAAACATGATACCATTTTCCAGGGATTGATATCGTCTGATTCCATTTCTGAAGTACATGAAACTACAAATTGTTAGCAGGCGATAAATGTATTTATAAAAAAAAAATGACATAGTGAATGTGTGTATTTTAAGGTAGAGAAAGTAATCAATAATTAGGAGATCTGTTTGGTCTATAAGAAAAAAAATCTTGGTGAGGACAGAAGGCATTGGGAATCTGAATAAAATGAGTATAGTCAAACAAAGAACGCATTGCCATTGGATCAATACTGACGCATAGCAACCTCTAGCATGAAGAAGAACTGATCCTATGGGTTTCTCAGATGGTACTGCTCATGAGAGTAGAAATCCATTTCTGCATGTCACAGCCCAGCTTGTCGCCACTCTAGGAACAAATGGCTCAAATACATATAGAAAAATACACAGCACAGATAGTTCAGAGAGCCTTCTATGTTTCTGGATAATGAAACTGTGCTGACCTTTTTGTCTTGTTAAGCCAGAATTGGAAATGGAGGACCAGCAAGAAGCAATCTTCCTAAGATGTAAGTTTCCATGAAACTGATAGCTTTACCGACTAGCAGTATTGAAATACATTTAGAACAAGTTAGTAATTGCAAAATATTTCACAGTGCCAAGTAGTCTAAGGTATCTTGAATTCAGTAGAGGTGAAGTACATAACAGAACATTTAACTTGATAGATAATTTAAATTATTATCATCCTGTCTGTGTGTACTCACTTGTTCTGAGTTTTCGGGATAATTAGTATCTTATGTCTGCCAGACTCACACAAACTTTGACTTGGGATTTTTAAACAACTCCTGTCACATTTATATCTACCTAGCACACTAGAAGAAAATTCCAGTAAAGTTTGTAAAATGATAAAGTGCCTGCATTCCTTAAAAAAATGTTTCTATACTTCTTATTCAACATCTAGTTCTTGGACTTCTGACTTTTCTTTGTTTTATTCTCTGGCATTACTTAACAGACTAAGTGTAAGCCAAATTATTTTTAAAAGGGGGAGGCATATAATTTGATAACTATTCTATAGCTTCATTTGAAAATATTATAGTTCAAATCATGTTTTACTAATTAGTCTTATAATTTATCAATATTTACTTATGTGTATGAAAGGGTACCAAAGAAACCCTCCCCTCCCAAAAAAAATAGCCAGGTTGTTTTTTTCAAAGTTATGTATTCAATTTTTATTTACAATACAACCTTATTACCTTCAAAGCTCCTATCCATTACAGTTACTCAATTATATTATGACCTGAATATCAGCTGAGGAACCTAATTTTACCACAAAAGCTGCATAAAATGTGCTGAAAAACTCTACTTATGCATAAGTTTATACAGTAATCCATTTGTTAAATCTACAATTCCATTCTTGGAAAAATTTTCAAAGTCCTCTGTTTGCCTGGATGACAGCATCTCCCTGGTTTTTTCCTTTACCTCTTTGATGTTGCCAAATAGCTGTCCTCTCACATCCCTCTTCATTCACGGAAACAAAAAGAAGTCACATGGAGTGAGGTCAGGTGAGTAAGGTGGGTAGGAAAAGAGGGGCACGCTGTGGGCTTTGGAGCTCAAAACTGGAATACTGAGATGACTGCATGAGCAGGGGTATTGTCAAGGTGGCAAAACCAGTCCCCATCTGCAACCAACCAGGCCTTATTTGGGCCATACACTGTTGGCAATATTTATGGAGTCTCTTAAAAAAAATCTGATTAAGAGTCTGACCTGGTGGAACAAACTTCCAAGGCATTATCCTTCTCACATAGAAAAAAAATGACACCCTGGAAAAAAAATAAGCATTGTTGATATTTGATTTCAGTTGATGAACATTTTTTTGGCAAGGTGACAATGACAACTTCAACTGGCTTGTTTGATGTTTGCTTTCAGACTCCTAAGAATAGCCCCATGTCTCCACACAAATAATACCTGGGAAAAAATGTCTGGGTCACTTCAGAGGTGTTCTTTCAAATCTCACAATGTTTCCACCTGACACTTTTTTTTCTGGTCAAAATACGAATCTCAAAATATGCAGCATCCCTTCTCACTCTCAAATACTCCATGAAGTGTGCTCCAAGTATTCCATATAATTTCCCTATACCCTCAAAGATCTGTCGTCAGTCTTCACATACAACTGCATGAATTTTGTCGACATTCATTCTTTTGGGAATTTGACAGTTGTCCAGAATAAGGTGTGTCAGAGACAACCACTAATACACTTGAGTTTTTCTCACAGCACTCTCCTTGTAAGTTGTGTTGAACACCACAACAGTTTCTGAGGCCTTTTTCCCAAGCAGGAAACAGTTTCACGATGAAAAAAACTCTTTTAAATTGGCCATCATGAAAAATCAAGGCTCCAGTGAAACTGCCTTTACCAAAAAAATTCACTGTGACCAGATACAACCTTCTAAGTTGACAACACTGGATGCTCTAATTCAGAACGAGTTTCTTGATGATTCTCTAGAGGGAAACACTAACAGGTAGTCTGACTGTGACCTGCAGATGTGGCTAAGTCAGAGTTGATGTCACCCACAGGATAGGTTTTTGGTTTTAATTTTGCAGTGACCAGATTGATATGTCAGAGTTGATGTCACCCACAGGATAGGTTTTTGGTTTTAATTTTGCAGTGACCAGATTGATATGTCTCTCTTTTTCTTTTCTCCCCCATGGAGTAGTTAGGGTTTAGGTTACCATCTTCTTCTGAAAACGCACCAATCACACCAAACTTTTTGGTAGGGGAAAAATGGTAGAACTTGCATATGGATGGCATTTCTGGAAATGGAAAAGCTGGACAGAGCTTACACATTAAAAAAGGAAGTGACTTTTCCTGGATCTTGTTGTAATCTGTGCACTGAAATCAAGGAGAAAGGGGGTTGCTCATACATTCTGGATTTGTGCACTTGGTGACTTAAAGGTACTGTTTCAAGTTTCTGAGGGGAAAACAAATATTTTTCATTGTAGACAGGTTGAATTAGAAGTATTTTTAAAAACTAAAAATAGTAAACAGAATTTTGCTATCACAATCATTGCTGTCCACTTAAATATTTATAACTCCAATGACTTAAGTAACAAAAAATTGAAAGGAGGTACCTCTCCTAAATCAGACAAAACCTCCTCTCGGCAGAGCTTATGCAGGCTGTTGGATGAATATAAGATTTTTCCACACAGAGTGGGAACCCATCATTAGGTGAAGCAACATCTATTGTTGTTGCAGGGAAGAGAGGAGCCAGTCAAGGTACAGTGTGGCAACAAGGGTATGCAACTCTCCTCTAGTTCTCAAAAGCTTCCTCCTACCCACTATCATAATCCCAATTCTACCTCACAAATCCAGCTAGACCACAGGGTATACACTGGAGCCAGAAACATGGGGAATTCAGGATAGATAATCCCTTTAGGACCAGTGGTGGGTGTAGTGATACCAAGAGGGTGGAGGGAGGGTGGAGGGGAAGAGGGGGCAACCAATTACAGGGTCTCTTTGGAGTACGGACAGCAGGGAAGTGGGTGAAGGGACACATAGGGCAGAATACAATATTAAAAAGTAATAACAATGTATAAATTATTAAAGGTTCATGGAGGAGGGGGAGTTGAAAGTGAGGAGAAATATAGGGAGCTGGTATTTGGGGTCTAAGTAGAGGAAGATGTTTCAGGGGTGATGATGACAACAGGTGTGCGAATGTGGTATGCTTACAATTGATGTATGTTTTGATCATGATGGGAGTTGTATGAGCCCCCAATAAAATGATTTACTTAAAAAAAACAACCTGGAATACCTGGATTAAACCCAAGGATGGGGAAGTGACCACTCAGAATACTTCACTATGTTTCAAAGATGGATTATCGTCAAATGCTTAGGATAACAAAAAATGAACTGGAAAAAGTGTTGTTTAATGCTGATGCATGGATTGACTTGTTTCAATAACAAACCAGAAAGAGTTGTAATTAGCAATTCCTTTTAATATGTAAATATTTTAAGTAAAAAATAAGACTTTTCCCGATTTATATTGCCTTCAAAATACTAAGAAATTATTAGAAACTATTTTCCAGCATTTGGTGGGAGGTCACAAGCTTAAATATATTCTCCCTATAGGCTCCAGTTACCCAGACACAGCCATTGTCTCTTGGGGGAGGGGAAGGGGACCTGGACTGACCCCCTGCTGTTAAGACAATGGGTCACTTCCCCTGAAAGCTTTGGCTACATCAAGTCTCCAACCCAAGGGCAATCAAGATTAGGCACCACTATGAATCTGGGGTCCAACCACTTTGTCACATGGGGACCCCAATACCTCCATTTTCTATCACTTGTATGCTCCTAGATCACCCTCCTCACAAAAATTCAAAGGTGTTGATTCTTTTATTTATCTATTTATTTTTCTCTTAATCATTCTCACAGCCACCATCTCTATCATTCAACCCTTCACCCAGAGGAAAAACCCGTTTTGATTTCTGAACTATGAATTTATTTTTGAATTTATTATTTTATTTATTATTGAAATTTATTTATTATTTATTATTATATTACCTTTATTATTAGTTCTTTCACTTTCTCTGCCTTACTTCTCATTCTACTTCAACCCCGACCATGGCTATTATTTTTAAAATATCATTTCCTTAGTAGTTCAAAATGATATTTTATATGTATCTTTCCTTCAAATAGGGCCCTATTTTTCCTGGCATTGTCTGCATCAACACATGGCCAGCTTCCTTTGCCCTCATATGCTGAATTTCAGGACCACTGACAATCCATCACATTCATTTTGAAACTCACCCTGTTAATCTAATGAATACACTTGAAGGCTATATTCATGGCATTTTAAGAACAGGACTGCACAAGGGAATTTGTGGAAGTGTGTTTTTGTTGTCATAAGGTTCCTGTGGATTGGTTTGGGTTCCTAGGAACCTTGAATAGAGCAGAAGAAACTGCTGAATCCCTGTTCCTGACCGCCCTCAAAAAGTTGGAGTTTTGTTTGAGCTTCCTGTTGTAGCTACAGTGCCAATATTCATATCCATTAGGGCATCCTTTTACACTGACTTCATACTTAACAAAGCAGGGATTGGTCCCCTCTCCAAAGAATGTGAAATGAAGTCCCATTATTCTTGCTTCTGACATGCAATCTGGTGGTACTTCATTCAACATAGTGTTTATTTTCCCCATTCTTCTGGAATCCCATGGTATATTCATTATTTCTCACTAACACAAAAATCATACATAGGTTTTGATTCTTTTATTGTTTTTCTCTTAATCATTGTCCAACTTTCATCTCTATATAAAGCAAAAAAAAAAAAAAACTAGCACGTTTCAGGTCAAGGGAACTTTAATTCACAAGGTGACCTAGTAAAGAGGTCTTTTGCATCAGGTTTATCTAATGCAGGTTTGTCCAATGCATTCTTCCTTTGAATTCTTCACTGTTACTTTCATGAATGTTGGTTTTAGATTTAAGTAAAATGAAATTTTAGACAACTTCAATCTTCTCTCCTATTATCTTGATATCAATTGGCTCTATTATGAGGTGTTTGTACTTGATTTATTTTACATTAAATTAAAGCTCATGCTGGTACTTCAGGCTTTGTCATTATCCATGGGACCTTCAAGTCTTTTTGTTGTTGTTTTCATCAGGAAAGTTTGAGTCATCTTTATAAGGGAGATTATTCGTGAATCATTCTCCAATCCTGGTGCCATATTCTTCTCCACTTAGTACAGCTTCTTGCATATTTTTCACAATATACATAGTGTATAAGTATAGTGGGAGATTATAGCCCTGATACATCTCTTCCATGCTTTTAAACCATTGAATGTCCTCTTGTTCTGTTTGGAAGATTCTCTCTTCATCTGTAAACAAGTTGCAGTATGATCTAATAGAAGAAGGAACCCATGCGTATATAGTGAACAAATAATAAATGGTAAACTAACATCATTCATGAGAAGGAAAATGCGAGTAAATTGAGTAACGTGAAATGGGAGAAAGGCTGATGAATCAAGCGGGGTCTAGCTCCG
The DNA here is from genome assembly GCA_004026705.1 of Nesogale talazaci. NCBI lineage: Eukaryota > Metazoa > Chordata > Mammalia > Afrosoricida > Tenrecidae > Nesogale > Nesogale talazaci. The sequence continues at coordinate 41,451 of PVJH01007126.1, read as the reverse complement.
TGTTGATTAACATTTTCTGATATAGTGAAACACATTCCAGAACGTTCATGAATTGTTCCAAAATACATTTGCCTTTGGATGGAAAGCAAATAAAATCCAAAGTTTCTCCTGCAGTCTTGGCCAATATTAATGTGATTGATGGCCATAAATTGATTAACTGCAGATCCCTTCAGAATGAGTCCTAAATTACATTTCACAAAGTGACACTTCATTGATAATGGCCCTAATGGTCCAACTCGAATTTCTTAACAGCAAGACTCTGCATTTGTTCTACCAAGCGTTCTATGTAAGGAGAAATCCGGCTTCCCCCGTTTTAATTGGCTATCTGATGACAGCTGTGCCTTGTCTAAGTAGTGCTACATAGGCATAACTCTGCAGCTGATTAAGGAAAAGGAAATGACTTTCTGCATTTTGCAAAAGTTAAATTTCAAACTCTACTTAAATATTCAATGTCAGGAGGCTCAAATTAACAAAAAATGAGACTTAATGGTCATCACAGGTGCCAATAGCATGTACTTAATATTGCAGTTAGTGTGTTTTATTCCTAACAGTTTTGTTTCTGAAAAGAATTTTTATTTTCAACTGTCCCCAAAGTTGATACTGCTGAACAGTCTTAAAAGCATATAGACAAGCATAAAAACATATTTACACATAAATAAATTCCAGCATTCACATTTAACCTTTTCAAAACTTGCTAACTACTGATGAAGTGTATGTTCATCAGTTAACCTAATTACTTCCTTGTTTTATGCCCATGGCTTAGTGATTGGGGTTCAAAGCTTCTAGCTTCAATGCTTGTGAATGATATAGAGTTTTACTGTTATAAAAAAAACCCACCTTTTTGTTAACATAGTTTTACTCTTATATTTATTTCCCTGTACATAATGCCAAAGCTATATAAGTTCTTTGTGGATTGTTACATATTTTAAATTTATTTAAACATTATTGCTAGATGGGGCATTTTTCAAAATCTGAGTTGTGAGAGTTTCTTAATGTATACATATTCTGGAATAATTTCTTTTTCCTTTTAAATATGATCCCAAATAACTACTGATATATCAATAATTAAGCACTAGAAGTGTTTTTGTCTTCACTGTTTTATGCTTATAAACCAAGTCTACAGAATGTCAAATTAGAAAAAATAACATTATTCTGTCTCCACTTTTAAGGCTATCGAAAGAAAGAACTAGCTTTTAAGATGGCTGCTGTTAGGTGCTGTTTAGTAGGTCTGGTTCACAGAGACCCTGTGAACAACAGAGGAAACAGTTGTGGTCACCCAGCGGTGAGGTTTTGGACGGCTACCTACCCACGAGGGCAGCAGTTTGAAATTACCACCTCCTCTGAGAGTAGCACCCCAGGTTTTCAACATCTGTCAACAATCAGAGGACAGTTCTAACCTGTCCTAAAGGGTCACTGTCAATTGGAATCAGCTCAACGACATGGAATGAATCACTCTTTTTCTCTAACCATCGACAGCATGCAGGCTGTTCTTGAAATGTGAGTACGTAAAATGTGCCTGATTTATTGGTTGCTGCCTAATCCTGATAAAGAACCATTGACGGAATCGGATGTGTTGTCATACAGATTACCTAATTGACTGGCTGAGTGACAGTGAAGGTTTTGCCTAAGTTCTCTAATTCTCAGTGTCTTTAACTATAAAGTCAAGTAGGACTGTATGATTTCTGAGTGTCTCCTAATAATAATTTCCATGATACCATTAAAATTAGAGTAATTTATTAATTTACAATGCTTATGGAACATATTAAGAAGCATGTCATTCTGACTAGGGGACTATTTAGGGCTGCAATTCGACAACATTGGCGATTTTTCTGTGGGAAGGAACTAGAATTGAAGAATATATGCTGCTTCCAGGGTGATATTAAAAGAGAATTATTTTCTTTTTTTGGGGGGAGGGCATCACTGGAAAATTATTTTCTTTGTAGAGGTCATTATCCATCCAGGAAACATGTCAATGATGACAGAATAAAGAAATCTGGACCCTTGCTGCTCCATTAAATTTAAGAATATCCACATATTTTCTGGGTAAAAGTAATAATTTTCCTAGAAATTTCATATGAAGATGCATAGGAAAGTATCGCAGAAGTCCTGGTGTGCCTACTGGGTTACTCTTTGTGCTTCTAACTGCAAGACCAGCTCATTTGAATTCAACTATCACTCAGCGGGACAAGGAAGGGTTTTCCACCCTTTATAATCTCAGACACCTTCAGAAGCAGTGCTATACTGCCCCAAAAGTCACAATGATTCCAAATTGATTTCATAGCAGTTAGTTTGTTGTTGTTGTTGGTTTGCTTTTGAAGAAAGGATACAAAAATGAGCATGATAACTATATTCCCCCTATCTCTCCATAGAATCCTTGTGGGTGTGATTGCATATGCTGTGGAATATTAGTCACAGCTCAGAATGTTGAAACCAACCAAGCAATTCTGCAGAGGAAAGATGAACCTGTCTGTATCTTTAAGAATTCATGATTTTTTTTTCAGCCTCAGAAACCCCACTGAGAAGTCTCTTTGCAGTAGCCACTCATATGAGTTAGAACCTACTTTAGGGCAGTGGGTTTCATTCTTGGTTTCATCTTGCCACTAATTTCCCCATGAACAGGGAATTTCTCAGGAATCCCTGTGAATTAACTGTTAGAAGTTTCCTTTATTATTTTCATTAGCAATTTTATTATAAATAAGAATGATAAATTGCTTTGTTAGTTTTCTTAGGGACGGTGGCGGTTAGGTAATCATGTCAACTTCAGGATTGAGAGTCTAACCTGTCAATCTGGAGATAGCCAATGAGACCTTTGTATGGACATGGCTTTCTCCTGGGGATTCTGGAAAGTCTCGAGGTATTTCTCAACTGGATGGGAGAGACAACTCACTCTCTTATGGAAGTACTACTGACAAGACAAACATGGCAGCATGCTGATAGACCCAGAATTCTGGAAAGTGGAGGAGTCAGAGGAGAAGCCACATGTCCTTGTCTTGATGGAACCAGACCTTTGAAGCCAGAAAAGTCACAGAGATTCCTGCCAGTACTGAGATGCTTGAGAAACTACAGAGAGGCCCCTGTCAGCGCTGAATAGATTCTACCACCATGGATACACAAGCCTCTGCATCCTCTGCCCAGTAATTGCATGTGCCATTGCATGTGCCTCATTCATCTGAAGGAGACTTCAAAGACTGGTATGGGACACATGGGATGATAACAGGTTTGTGGGCTGGGACTGGACTGGATTTGGTGCTTTCTCAATGTTCTATGGCTCTTGTATATAAATCCCTCCCTTATATACATATGTGTTTATTAACTTGTTTCTCTAGTCTACCCAGGCTGATACAGTGCCCATTGAGTGAGTTCTTACTCAAAGTGGCACCATATACAAAATTCAAAAGCTTCACAGCATTTTCAAGGCTATGATATTTGGGGAAAAAAAAGATCACAAGACTTATTCTCTTGGGGGTCTTTAGGTAAGTCAGGAGTTCCATTATTTTATTTATTTTATTTGTCCACCTAACCATCAAATGCTTAGCTGTTTGAGCCCCCATGGATTCATAAACTTATGGGTAGTGTTTTTATAGTTCAGTTCAAAGCTTTGAATTCTCCTAGGGGAACTAAGAAGGGCAGCAAGGTATAATGATTAAGAGTTCAGTGTCAGAAGGCAAATTACCTAAGAAATCCTGTATTTCCCCTGTAGCATATTTAAAATCATAGGTCATTTGTTAACTTATGAATATTATCTTTTCCCAAGTTTCCTTCTCTGTGAAGTTTGATTAATATTGAGACTACAAAAATATTGATGTATATAGCATTAAGACATGGTATCAGTCCAAGTAGACTAGAGAAACAAATCTATGGGAACACACATGTGTATAAAAAAGAGTTTTATGTACAAAAGCAACAACACATTAAGAAAGCATTTTAACCCAGTCCAGTCCAAGGCTGTAGGTCCAATACCAGTCTATAAAGTCCCTCAGACTCATGAAACATATGCAATGATGCCAAATGCAAATGCCAGATAGGTAAAATGCCTTTGGATCCAGTGGCCTTGCAAACATCCCAGCTCTGGCCACCCCAAGTGGCTCCTCTAGTTTCAGAGGTCTGGTTGCATCCATGTGGTTTGTCTGACTCAGGGAGCTAGGGTATCTCTATGTGGATTCCTCCCAGGGTTGTCTCAAAGGAAGTCAGCCTTGGCAGTCAAGTGTCTCCAAGCGAGTGAACTGAGAGAGACAGTGTCTCTGCCTCCAAGAAGGAAATAGCACATTTCCCAGAATTCTCAGGAGAAGACCACGCCCACACAAAGGTTTCATTGGCTATCTCCAGAGTGACAGGCTAGACTCCACCCGTGTACTCTTAATCTTCAAACTGACATCAGGTTAGGTGACTGCCACAGCCATAATATTTCAGAAAGTAAGTTTTGCAGATATGATCCATAGTACTATCCTTCTCACTCTCATCACATAACCATTATATCTTCCAAAATGAAAATTTCTAATAATCTCAATAAAAGTGCATAGGATCACTGCTACACATACAAATAGTTTCTGTACACTATGGGATATGCGAGAACCAGTATAGGTGGTAAAGATTAGGAAACAGTTTTTTGATAACTAATTAAATATCTTCCCTCATTTTTAGGGCTATTTATATGGTTCATTTTTTCTTGAGTCAGTTTCAGCAGATTGTCTTTCTTAAAAATTGTCTTTTTCATTTTAGTCTTCTACTTTTAACTCTACACATCTACTTTTTCATCTACACATGGTGACTTCAAAAGTTTTATGGAAAATGGAATTAAAATGTAATAAGGATTTCCAGGAAATTTTTGAAGTCTCTAGTATTTGTTTGAAGTATATATTTTTTTGGCATCACTGCCATCTGGTGGTGGGAGTAGGAGGCCCAGCCTTTGTCCTGTGGAGCCCCTGCTGGAATTGAACCTCCATCCCAGTGGGCCGCAGTCCTGCGCATAACCACTCTGCCACTGGGGCTCAGCCATCACTTTTTTTCTTGTGAAATTTGTCTAGTCTTTCTACTTCCATTTCTGATTCTAAAATATAAATCTTATGTCTTTTTCCTGTGGTATACCTAGTCTATTTTTTTCATTGCTGTTTTCAAAGAGTCAATTTTTTATTTTATTAATTTTATCTGTTATTTTCTAATCTTTATTTTATCAATGTGCACATGAATATTTACTATTTCTTTCCTTTAGATTTCATTTGCTGATTCTGTTTCCAATGTTTCAATTTAGATATTTAAGTTACTGATTTGGGACAATTTTTCATTTTTAATATAGCAATCACAGCTGTGGAATTTCCTCTAAACACTGCTTCAACTGTATTCCATACATTTGGTATCTTGTGGGTTCGGTTTCATTCTTCTCAAAATTTCCCCCAACTTTCCTTTTGGTTTCTTTTCCAATTGTCAATAATATAAGAATATGTCATTTCATGTTCACAAAGTCATGATTTGTCCTTATCATTCTTCTTTCCTTGTAATTTATTTATCAATTTAATTCACTGGGCTCATAAAAATTCTTGTATTATTTTTATCCTTTCAGATGTATCCAGGCTTGCTTTATGGCTCAGCTTTATTGTAATGCATTTTCTACATGTTATTTGAATTATTATGAACACTATTAAAAGTATCTTGGGCTGCCGGAAACACAAGTAAATCTGTCTTGAGTGACACATAGCCTGAATGCTCTTTAGAAGCTATGATGGTGATATTTTGTTTCATATATTTTGAACATTTTTTTCAGGAAAGGCCTGTTGCTTGGTCAAGTCAAGGGTGAGTAGTAGAGAGGAAGACTCTCAGTAAGATAGACTGACAGGATGGCTCAACTGGTGTTCAAACATAGCAACACTGGGGAAGCTGGTGGAAGACTTAATGCATTTCATTCTCTTGTCCAAAAGTTACTATAAGTAGAAACCAATTCCAGAGCAACTGACCACAAAGAATAGTCCATGAACACTTGAGACAATGCATATTTGGTTTTTTTGTGTGTGTGGTTGGACCCTTCTATGGATGTTGGTTATCTCTAGTTGATTTAGAGTACTTTTAATGTATCCTACTTTCTTGCTGTCATTATTAAAAGTTGAATACTAAGATTCCCTGATTTTTATTGAACTATATATTTCTGCTCCATACCTGTCCTTTTTTTCTCATGTATTTTGGTGTTATGCATACACACAAACATGCGTGTGTGCACGCACATGCGTTTTTATGCAAATGAGTCCCTACTGGTGCTGTTGGTATACATTGGAATGGTAACTCAAAGTCAACAATGCATACCCAGCAGATTGAAAGTTGAGGCACTATGATTTTCTAAAGATTTACAAAGCCTTGGAAACTCTGTTCGGTTCGGTATCTGTCAGAATCAACTCAATGGTGTAAGTTTTATTTTATGTATATGCATTCATCTATGCACTCATATCTTTGGAAGGCATTGATTCTTACAATTGTTGCTTTTCTTTTCATTGGAATATTTGCAAGTACACTTACATCTGCAGGTGGGTGTGCTCCTTCCCACTCTCCCACATTTTATCATACTATACATCCACTTGGTGTAGAGATTATGTTGGGGTGATAATAGTGAGGTCAGCATTTCAAAATCACCAGATAGTCTATTAGAAAAGTCAAGACGTTCTAATCTCATAAACCATTAACGTCTCAGGATCCCACAGAATTATCTCTACCCTATACATTAGAATATCTATGAGAAAGAATCAATTCAATAGCAGTGAGTTTTGTGAGAATACTATTATTGAGAATACTGTTACTTGTGAGAATACTATTGTGTCTACAAGTGACATACTAATTATTGTAAATGCTTTTATTCTTCTTTTTCTCTTAATGTCTTCCATTGCCTGGATTGTGTTGTGTTCACTTCCCCCATGTCCCATACACCCTTTCCTTTCCACACTATTAACAGTTGCTTCAACTAAGATATTTCACACTCATTTTCCTCTGAAGAACCATTGTTCCCCCTCCCACCTTGTTTATAAATTTTTCCTTGTTTTTTGTTGAATAATAATGAATCAGAGAATTTCTAGTTTTTAAATTATAGTATTTCATTCAATGAAATGCTCTCTAAATTTATCCTAGAAGTGTTATGTTTCACAGATTTATTATTATTCTTTAGTGTTGTGTAGTATTCCACTGTGTGTGTACTGCATTGCTTAGTCATCCATCCATTGAAGGTCACTTAGGTTGGTTTCATTGTTTTGCTATTGTGACAAATGCTTCCGTGACTATGCATCTTTCTGTGTCCTGCCGCTCTGTTTCTGTATTATAGTGTCTAAATCAATATTCTCCATTTTACATCTTTTTTTCTAATATCCACTGCAATGACTACACAGAATCTCACAGGCAAAATTCATGATAAAAGGTTTACTAGTGTAGTTGCCACATTATAATGTGAGTGAGAAATGCTCAAGATCATTGTTTACAAAGTTGCAGTTTCATGTCTGCTAATAGACAGATGCTCCAAAGGGGATACACCTCTTCTGTAAATCTTAACCTGAAGACTTTCAGCTCAAAGTCCAGTGTCTACAGATCCATCCCAATCCAAACTCACAGATGAGCAGTTGCTGGCACATTCCACAGTCAATCCCTCACGCACTATTGGCTAACAATTTTTAAGCTTTCCTATCACCTTTTCTCACAGATAAAGTCAATGTGATTCCTGTGTATCACATCTGGAAAAGTGGATAGTCCTGGTATGTGTGGCCATATTAAATTATACCCTGAAATCTCTAGCTTTGTTTCTATTACCAGGGCCATGTCTTCTACATACTGCCTCCCCCCTTTTCTTTCTGCCAACATTTGCGAGTTAACTGCAAATAGCTATCGATATCCCTTTATTGAAATCATGTCATTATTTTCATTTTGGTTAGGTGCTGTGAAGTCCTCGTAACTCTGGGCACAAGAGAACAAAGTGCAGCTCACTCCATTCTCATGATGGTTTCTAGGTTTGAGAACATTGCCCTCTTCTCAGTCAAACTTTCATGAAAGGAAAACCAACTCCAGGGCTTCCACGTGAGAGGAAAGCAAGGCAGGTTACTCTGCTCCTCAAGAGAGGCATGTGATAAGATAGACTAAAAGGGGAAAGAGAAGCAGGAGGCAGAACTAGTGGGTTTAGAATAGGCAGGCTCTGGGTCATTCCTGAAGGTGTACATTTTGACTGGTCTCAAAATGCACTTTGTGAATTTTATTATCTAAACAAATTCACATCAGTGAGCATCTTTATAATTAAAAGAGCAAGAACTAATACAAAGTACATGCACCAGACATATATATTGTTTCTTTCACTACCTTTGCTTGTCAAAATTCTCTCCATTGTTTAACATCTGACTATTACTCAAGCTCATCCTAGCCTGCTATTCACAGGCACTTATCTTTAAATCCGTGACATTTAAAACAGTTTTATACTCTATGTCACTGTATGATACGTGAGCACAAGGATTACAGCAAAGTGATCTTGTAGAACTTAATGCTGATACTTCACATGGCAGGTCTCAGGAGTGATGGTTTTAGCTGAAATGGAGATGAAATATGACTCCATAACCTTACTTATCTCCTCTACAGAAATAAAGCTCTGGCCAGGAAAACAAACTCAAAATCAACTTCATACCACTCATAATGATTACTTCCTGGAGAGAATACTTATTTTCTCATTGTTATCTCAGTCAATGCTTCATCTCCAAAGGTGATGAAACTATGATTGTTTATTTGTAACTCCATAGGAAGAGTGAGAAATCACATCTAGAGGGTTAGTAAAATAGGAGACATAGCCAAGGCAAGTTTTTGAAAGCATTCCAATCATTATAATGAAGGAGAGAGTCTGTCAGCTGAATAGAATGGGAGCTCTGAATGGGAGCTCATTCCAATGCAAAAGGAATAAAGATTTTTATGTATTATTTTTTAAATGTGCATAAAACAAATTGGTAACACTTGATAGCTATTCACTATTTGATATATGAATAGTCATTAAATATGCTTTCCAAAATCTAAAGGTCACTTAAGATTATAATAAATGCTATTTAACATCTGAATTAATGTTTGAGAAGTTTAAGCAATGCATTATCCAAAAGTATGACTCATTTGAGGAAATAACATTATTTACCTAGTACCTAATATAGAGACACAGCTTCTTACCTTGGCCCCTACAGCAACACTTACTGAGTTAGGGACCAACCTTGATAACTATATGTGAGAGAACAAGACTGTATAAAAATGAAAAGAACAAGAGCCAAGGAGCATAAAGATTTCTTGCAATTAACTCTACCAAGAATACAACAAATCAATATTTGGGTTCTTTTTCTTTTCTATTTTTTTGTAAAAGGCATTGTTCTAAAATTGTAGAAGGACAGTTCCAAGGAGAGTAGGAAATATGATAAAATAAGTCAACTCTGTCCATCTGTTGCATACCATTCAGTACACCAACAGATTAGCTTCTATCTCATTTAATATTTTCAATATAAATGTAGTAAGTGAGTTTCCTTTTCTTTAGTGTCATAATATTGAGCTTCTAATTAATTAAATAGCTTCCCTCAGGTTTCTTCAGCTTAGAGGTTGTTCGTGATTTATACTGGGTTCTGTGTGCTTTGAACTACACTTGCCATTCCTCAGGTCTGTTCTTCTTACTTCTACACTGTACACCAAGTCAGTGGGTGCTATAATGAATGTGCTATGGCGGAGATTGGATATTTGAGTACACTTGACAGCACCTCAGAAAATATACAAGGCACTCTACTTCCAAAAAGTTACCTATTGGAAACCCTAAAGAATAATCAATGCATCCTTAATTGGTATGGTGTGGTAGAATATATAAAAGGTTTTCAGTAGTTCTAAAAAAGCAGTGTGACAGCTAGTTTGGACCTCAGAGAGTGCTTTTTTCAAAAGCACTTTTATGCTTTACACAAGATCAAGCACAAGAAATGCCAGCATATGCAATGGTCTATTATTTATTATGTATTTTAATGTCAAAATTCTGTGATAACTAAAGTGATGAGAATGTTTATTGCCACATAGTTAAGATGACCATCAGGTATATTTTAGGTAAAGGATGTTAGAATATACAAAAATAACTTTTGAATTAACTAATTATATATATATCCTCTATTTCTTGGTATGTTACCCACAGTATTATGATGGAAGCATTAAAAGAAAATATAAGGAATATATAGTCATTCTATTCGTAAAAAGAAGATGCATTCAAATATTTCAAGTAGTAGCATATAATCTAGTACTATATAATCAATAACTGATAATATTGCAGGAAGAATTGTAAGGTGCACTAGAGATACTAACAGGAAAGAAAAGGCCCTAGGAATTGATAGAATACTAAGTGAGATTTTTCAGCAAGCTTGTACAGCACTTGGCAGCACTCACTACTGTATGCCAACAAATTTGGAAGACCTTGCCAAATACTTAGACCTATACTTCTGTCTATTCTGCATAAAGCCAATACATTGCACTACGGATATTATCAAGCAATGTTGTTACTATAACATACAAGTGAACCCATTCTCCATTTATCATAAGGTTACCTATTGAGCCATTGATGAAGATTTTGGTTTTCTTCCCTTTGAGTTGTAGTCCACACTATAGGCTACATCAGTAAGTGCTTCAGGTCCTCCTCGCTTTCGGCATTCAAGGTTGTGGCATCTGAATGTTGGAGAGTGGTAATAACTCTTCCTCTAATCCTGATACCCGGTATCTAGCTATTCTTCATATAATCCAGATTTTCAGATTATTTGCTCAACATACATGGATATGTGGGGTGAAATGATACAACACTGACCCACACTTTTCCTGATTTTAGACCATTAAGTTCTTCTGTTTAAACAATTAAGTTGTTCTGTTTCGAGTATTACCTTGTTCTGTCTTCACAACTTCCTCTTTCTTTGTGCTCATGGAAGCTGCAGTCAAAGGACCAGAAGACATATTAAATTTGGTAATCTTCTGCACAAGACCTGTGTAAAGTGATCTTAATAAAATGTGTTACTTTGAGGATTGAGGCACACAGACTCAAGCCATGGACCAAAAAAAAAAAAAATGATGTATTTGAACAATGCTGTAGTCAAAGATTATCAAAAGATCTGTAGATTACCAAAGAAACCAACGCATATGCCTTAGGGTACAGCCAAAATGCTCCTTAAGAAGAGGAATGGTCCAGCTTCTCTGCTGTTCTTTGTGTCTACAGAGACTAATCCCCGGAGAAGGACATCATGCTTGGTAAAGTGGAGAGGCAGGGAAAAAAGAGGTAGTCCCTTGACATGATGGATTAACACAGTAGCTGCAACAAGGACTCATACATAGCAACATTGGATAATAAAATCGTGTATGCACACACTGGAATAACATAGATCCCTAAAATCAGTGATGAAACGAAGAAAAATCTCATGACACAGGTGAATCTACAAGACATTATGCCGAGTGAAGTTAGTCAAATACTGCAGGAGACCACTGTTTTAGGTCCGAGCATCATGATGTGCACAGGTTCACGCTGCTAGGGCATCCTGTCTGCTGGCCAGCAGGGTGAGACAGTCTGGTAGAGAGCTTCACCAGTGCCAATGAATCATAGACCACCTGCTCTAGCTAATTATTTTGAAGATCACATTGTGGGAGGGCACCTCAAGTCAGCTGGGGTCAGCTACTCAAGGGAACAGAAGCAGATAGTTTCTACTGAGCAGCTGTGTTCAAAGCTATGATGAGGACTCTTCAGACAGATAGACATCCCTAGCAAAGGGATGAGGGATGACCAGGGTGCTAAAAAACAAGCCAGGTGAGGGGAAAGGTAGCAAACACATTGGGGGGAGGGACACAAATGCATGACTGTGGGGAGGAAAGCAAGAGGATCAATCTCTATTTTGGAGGACGAATGATTGAAAATGCTGGTGGTGACACTAGGAGGGGAGTGTCCCTGATGGTATGGGTCACACTAATCCAAGCTTCTAGGTGCATCCTGGAGTCCCAAGTCAGGAGCTATGGAAGACTATGGCATGGAATCCTGGATGTTCAAGGCACCATTTCAGACACAATTTTAACCTGAGGACTTAAGTCAGAAACTGCATGGTGCCCCAAGAAGCAAATACAGCTGAACCAAGATGATTGAACTGTAGCTAGGTAGAGGGACATGGAGTTGCCACATCAATGCCCTATATGCTGTATTAAGATATGTGTAATTCTAGCAAACCTATGGCTGACATTCTGTGTGATTATTATTGTAAATTTTCCTAGACGATTGATCCCATTGTTTTTGTAAGTAGCACCAAGTTATGAAAGTATTGATTCTGTACAAGTGAATAATTCAGATACTGGGATATAGAGTTAGTCTACATTGATTACCCCGTTTGCCTCTCTCAACTGAGTTTAAAAAAATTGGTACCAGGAGTTAATCAAGAACCATATTCACAGAAAATGTTATGCCCCAGCAGGATAGTTGAAAAGACTCCCTCCCATAAATTAACAAGGAAAAGTTGGACGGGAACAAAGGCATAAAAACTAAAATACAAAATCATAGCTCTAAGAATGGGTTTGAGGCTTGCACTAAATCCTAGATTCTACCCGAGAACAGTTACTTCTTACGTAATGGCCTGACTCGATACTTGCTCTCAGGAAGAGAACACAGAAGATGTGAGTCCTGCAGCAAAAGGTGGTAAAGAAATGTGAGAGAGCCCAGGGATCAGATCAAATAAGATCAGATCTGGGGTCTTAAAGGTTTGTTTCCAAATAAGCGGCTATCTAAGTGAGATGTCCACTACGTCCACAAGGAAGAAGCCCACCCTCATCAGTCACCAAATGATTGCAAATCATAGAAATCAAAGTTGAAGGAACAGTGTCAGACCTAAATTGTGAGAATCTGATTTGCAAAAGGCTATGGATGACAATGAGACTTCAGGAAACATTTGTGGGAAAGAAGCCGCTGATGATCTTCCTATATCTATAGTAAGAGGGATGGCGGCAGTGTGGTTTTTAAACCGTTTGCATTAGAGAGATAAATATAGAATATCAAAGGGATAAATATGATTTGAATGGTTAAAACTTTGTTAGTTGATTCCCCACCTCTGATACATGCTGGGCCTGACTTGGCTTTTCCCACTTTCTGTATATTTTGTTTGTTCATATTAGGATTGACTTCAGATGTGCTATACTAAAAAATAATTGGTTGGAGTTCAACCAGGTACTATACGATAAAGATACTAGTGTTTTGGACAGAAGATGGATAAACTGCACTGAAGATACAGGTGAAAATAAAAATTGTAGGCATGGATGGAACTTTACTTGCTAAGTTTCAACAAACATACGTTTGGAAGAACACACACACACACACATGTCAAGAAATTTAGAAAATAGCTACCTGGACAGGTGACAGGACATGATTTATAGAAGCACTCATTCCCAAGTGAAGCTATCCAACAGAAAGCAGAACTTATAGAACAATATAGTAATGTAATGCACTAAAAACTTGCTGGAGATAATACTGTGGTAGCAGTACATTTATAGGGTATGTCCCTAAATTTTAAGCTGTATTCAGAAGACAAGAAATGGGAGTATCAATATGTGTTTTATTGAATAGAGGCTTTCATTGAGTAAATAACAACAAATTGGGGGAGTTTTTAGAAGAATGGGACTATAGCAGACCTAATTGTTCCCATATGAAACCTATGCATAGATCAAATATCCATCATTCTAATATAATGTGTGTGCTGAGTAAATATCTTGAGCATCTGAACAATCAGGGAATAAATATGGCATCAGAATTCAATAAAGTATAGATAACCACCTGGAATATGTAGGCAACATAAATTTACTTCATGGAATTTTATAAAGACTTTGATTGATGAACATTTAATTCTACCACTTTTATTCAGCCTGAATTATATTTCTACATAAAGTAAATAAAGATTCTCACCAATCCCATGATAAATGCAAAAAAAATAAAGTTTTCAAAGATTTAACTTTAATTGAATACTCAATGAACACCCATGGAACTATCAGTTTAAAAAAAAAACATCCTGCTGTAGGAAAACCTGCTGAAAAGACCAATTGTTGACAAACAAAGATGTCACTTGAGGATTAAACTGGCCGTGCTCAAATACATAATATTTTCAATTGATTGACATACATGTGACATCTGGAGAATGAATGAGGAATGAAGAAATATTTATAACATGGAATTCTGATGTTGTTGAAGAATACAAAGTTTATCCCAGCATCCATCCAAAGAATAAACTCATTGTGGTAGTTACATAATCTCGTCTATTTGAGTGAAGAATTGGGCCTGCTTGTCAAGCAACTCATAGCCCATGAAGCCTTTGTGTGGGCATGGCCTCCTGAGGATTATGGACACTCCTATCTTTCAACCTGGAAGTGGGATATACTCTCTGCTTAGTCATCCTGCTGATAAGACATCTGGAGTCATGCTGTTGGAGTCAGAACCCTGGACCTGGAGGAGTCACATGGAGACTCATCTCAGCACTGAGATGCTTCTACTTCCACTGAATCCACAAGACTGTCCATCCACTAGTCTGTGACCTTCTTGCTTTCAGTGTCATTGCATGACTGCCTGATAGACTGGTATTGGATATACAGGCTAATATCAGGTTTATTGATTGATCTGGACTGGACTAGGGTGTTTTCTTAATAAGAAATCAACCTTTTATATAAAACTCTTTCTTAAACACCTATGAATGTCTCTGGATTGGCTTCTCTAGTCATCCCAGACTCACACACTCATCTATTTTAGGAGTGAGAAGCCCAGATGGCATAGTGGTTATGCATTGAGTGACAAGGTTGCCATTTTGAAACCACCATTGGCTCATTGGGAGAAACATGAGGCTTTCCATGCTCATAAGCGTTAGTCTTAAAAATGGACAGCGGAAGTTCTACTCCAACACCCTGACAGTGGGGTCCCTACGAGTCCATATCGATGATGAAAGTGAGTTTGATTTTAGTTTAGTTTATCTTGGGAAAAGTACAGGGAGAATGTATCTTAGAAGCCAGGATTCTGAAGTATTTATACTTTGTACATGTTATTAAGGGGAGACAGTGTCTGGAGAAGGACATCATGCTTGCTAAAGTTGAGGGTGAATGAAAAAGAAGATTTTCAATGAAATGGCTTCACTCAGTTGCTGCCAGCAATAAGTTCAACTACATCAGTGGTTGTAAGGATGGTTCAGGACTGCGTTGTGTTCCTTTCTGTTGCACATAGAGTCCCGATATATCAGAAATAAATGAAGGGTGCCTGGCAACAACAACACAGCATGATTAGTAGTATTAATTGGTAGATTTATATCACAACAAAATAAAGTGAGAGTGACCATATCAGAAGGAACTGCAGAGGTTCAGTGAAGAACTGATGTCTTAGAATTGGGCTGGGAAACTATAAGAGAGAAATCTACTTCATTTGAAGTTGATCTGTTATTTATGTAGAAAATTTTGAGTTATGAGATGAAAGATAATAGAATTTTTTCCAAAAAATTGCTTTCTCATATTGCCATCTTACTTAATTGGAACAATTTTAAAAAATGACTATCTTCTTTTAGAGTGCAGGCCAAGTTCTCATTATTGGGTATGTATATTTAGCAAATCAGGCAAATTGGCACATGAATTTTGCAT
Source organism: Nesogale talazaci (assembly GCA_004026705.1). Taxonomy (NCBI): domain Eukaryota; kingdom Metazoa; phylum Chordata; class Mammalia; order Afrosoricida; family Tenrecidae; genus Nesogale; species Nesogale talazaci. Next base: position 25,827 of record PVJH01007126.1, on the reverse strand, counting down.
TCCAGCACCATTAGAGATACAACTTGAGTTCTACAGAGGAGAAAAGTATGCTACATACTTTTGCAGGACCAGTCATGCAAACAATAGGTATTATTCATAATACAAATACAAATACAAACAGAAAGTGCTAAATTAAGCAAAATTTGGAAATATCTAGTCCCCAGGAAAACTAGACATTTAATATAAGAGGTGACTTCAAATGTTTGTCACAAAGTCCCCTTATTTGTCAGTTCCATTTTTCTATGCACTCTTTGTGCACCCCTCATATTAATGTTCAGTGTGGATCACTAAGAAAAGTATGATAATACGTCCAATGACCTCTATGATCATAAAACCACTTTTTAGAAGGGGATCTCTAAAGAGTTTTATGGCTCAGAATGTAATGTGAAATTCTGATAACTATGAAGCAAAATGATAACAGTGCAGTTAATGTAATTTAGCATATTTTCCCTCTGAGTTATTCAACTAGAATTAGAAGATACACATCACACTGCATCAACATGGCTTGGCACAACTAGAAAAATGAAAAGGGCTGTCGCTTCTTTCGGAGATATAGTCCAACTGCTCATACTTTTGAGGGTTGTGCTCACTGAAAACTAAGAGGATGAGCTTGTAACGTGTTCATGCTAACACATCAAAGCAGAAGTGTTTTCCAGTGGAGACCATCTCACCAGATACGAGATGGCCCTTCAATTGTTTTCACTTCAACAGCAAGAAACCTGACTATACAGATTGTCAAGGTGTTCTGGTATGAAAATGGGTTAAGCAATTGGCTGCTAAGTACAAGGCTGTATTTCAAACTCCCTAGTGGGTCCATGAAAGAAAACTGAGATTGCCAATCCCATAAAGATTTACAGTTTCAGAAACCCGAAGGGGCAATGTACTCTATCCTTCAGGTTCTCCATGAAGAAAGAGTATTACAACCATAACTCAGTGTGATGTGTGAAGGCAGAGAGAGAGAGGCACAGAACTGAAATACCTTTATATGGTATCATTTTGCAGGGTATGGCATGTTTTAGGGAGATTAGATTGAAAAACCAAAATGCATGTTGCTGCTGCCTGGACAATTATCATTGGGTTGTTCTTCCTTCCATAAATATCAACAAAACTAAGAGTCATGTCTTTTAGATTAAAAAATAAATATTCTCCAAATTTGTTTCCTTGGTTAATTGGAAATTGAACTCCATATACAATACAGAAGCACAAGCTGCAGCTGAATTTTCTGAACCATTTAATACTAATTTTAGAAAAAGTACCTTCTGAATTGTTTTAAATCCAGTATATTCCTTGACTTACCTACAGAATAATTCAGAAATCCCCTGTAAAGAAAATTATTGACATTTTCCTGAAGTTATGCTTAAGATTCTGAAATTTAAAAAAAATTACCTGAAAAAAATTTTTCTTGGTAAAAATTTGAGTTTCATTGCAGTAGATTTTTTTCATCTGTCCTAAGAATTCATAACTGTCATCATTACTTTTGTAAGTACTAAAATAGTATAGAACAGGATTCACTCAGTCCTTAGTTCAGCTGACCGTGTCCTATGTACTCTTACAGCAATGCTTCAAAGATAATAAGATTTTGCTTCTCCCCAAATTCTTCCATTCTATTCCTGTAAATATCAAGAAATTTCTTAGAATATTACAAAGTGTACAGAAATCTTACTTGGGATTTTTAAAGTTCTGTTACTAGAGGAAAAAGGCTTTATTTATTTATTTTTCTCTTCCAAATCTAGTTCTTAAAAGTAGTTTACAATTAGTTTATCCTGTGTGGAGGTGAATATAAATGATAAGAATTTCATATATAAAGTGTTTTTAATATGTGATTCCTCTCAACTCTTCTGAAGAAATGTCTATCAAATCAAATAGTTGACGCACTTTGAACACTTAGTTCCAAAAAGAAGATGACATTTTTTCATGAGTTTAAGATTTATATGCTAAAGTATCTGTCACAATAATAATAAAATCTGACAGTGAAGATCATATGGGTTTTTCACATGGCAGAGGTAATGTGTTCTTTGGAAGCTATAAATGACAATTTGTTCAAATCAGAGATTTTAAAATTGAGACAAATACAGGAGCTTCAGAACTTTATACTTTGTACTTCAGAATTAATGATTATGTGATATTTATGTCATTCCAACCATATCGGTTAGTATATTTTTACAGAAAAGGGGATAGAAATTATTATTTTGTCATTGTATACTGTTTTTGATTACTAACATTTTCAGAAAAAGTCAGGTAGTAATCAACACATATGCATATACAAAGAGACAGTTTTAACTATACACGTCAACATAATTACTTCTAATCATCACAGAAGGTTGGTTTTTTTGCACTTTTGAGTTTCTTAAGTTGTAGTTTTGTGAAATGACTAGTCTTTCTATCCCAGAAGGCTGAAAAACATACACATGTACAATCATTTTAATATGGAGAAGAGAATTCCTTTTCAGACACATGTACTGGCATTCATATTTCCAACAGAGTCTCTTTGGTTGTCTAGTGCTTAATATTGGGAACTTGCAAGGATGTGGCCTGAGTTTGATTCCTGCTCAAGACTTTCTCTTGATTCCCAGTGGCCCTATTGGTAAGCACTGGCTGCTAAACACAAGGTTAATGGTTCAGATCCACAAACCACTCAGAAGAAAACAGATGAAGTTTTTGTCTGCTTCTGTAAAGATATAGAGCCTTGAAAAGCTACGAGTCCAAATTAATTGATTGCAGAACTTTTGATTTGGGGGTTGGGGTTAAAGTAACATAATTCCTGATTTGGGGCATTGTATGTAACCACCTCTTCATGTATGCTCCTGACTCCACTGGATTTCTAGATTAACAATTCACTTTATGTTCATCTGTTTCATCGCAATATCATATGTTTGATGATTCTATCATAAAGTGGATAATAATAGTCTCTTGGGGTCACTGGAACCATCCAATGCAGCATCAAAAGCAGTGACCTAAACTTTTTTCTGGATTATGAAGGATCATACAAATTTTAATTGTCCAGGGGAAGAAGGCCGATTAATTTTGCATTCCCTGAAAAGGGGGCACTAAATCTCATATGCTTGAACCTTAATACAGATCCTAAAACCCTGCAATCCAAACCCACTTCCACCAATAAACTCCACCCCATAGTAACCCTTAGAATAGAGGAGCATTACCTCTGTGGGCTTCAAGACTGTGCACCTGAGGGCAGAGACAGCCTCATCTTTCTCGAGAGCAGGGCCTGGATGGGGTATCCGTGGACTTGCAGTTAAAAGCCCAGGCAACAAGGCTCCTTGTATCATGACAAGTGCAGAATAAATACCAGCCTCAAAATAGATTAATAATTAAAGTGATAAAGGAAAATCATGAAAATGAATCAGTATGACAAACTGATAAGGCATTCTGCTGTTGATCGCTGCGCTCCGGGCAGTTCCAGCTTAGGTAACTCCATGTCTCATGCCGAGTTCTTGACTGTCATCATAATGGAAGTAGATGACCTGGATGCCTAGGTTAGAACCAGCAGTCTTTGGTTTAGCAGGAAAACTCTGATTATACTACCCAGGTGCAAACTGCAAATACTTGACTATCTGTATTAAGAATATCATAATGGCAAAAATAAATTAAGGAGAAAGTAAAATAGAAACATATACTCTAGGTTTCTTTAAAACCTTGTGCCCAACTACTTCACATAAGTATATATTTAGTTTGAAACAAGTGGGTGAAAAAAAAGTGGCCTCTTAGGACACAATTTATACTAACAGAGAGTAATTTATCTTGAAAGAATTAATACAGCTTCTAAAGTGCCTTATATATTCTTAAGAAGTAGCTTATGTTGTGGGAGTTTAGCTTCTTAAGACTTAATTTTTCTACACATGAAATGCTTATTTTAGTTTCTTTACCTAAAAAGACCTTTAGAAGAGTCATCATTTTTTATTCTCTAAGCTACATTCTGTTGTCAAATTGTATTTTACATGAATATTGAAGAAACTTCAAGTTTCACCCTTAGGGAAAGAAGCTCATCCTATCTCGAGCACAAGAAGGATTAATCAAAGATAAGTATAATGTGAAGCTATAGCATTTTATAACATCACTAAAACTTCATTACATAAACCGAGTGCCAAGAACTTTCAGTAATAAAAAGAGATGCTCGCATATGGACGCTTAGCTTAGAAATAAAACTCTCTCTAAAGTCTCTGAAAAAGTTGGTTTGGGGGACACATAGTTAAACTCCCTTCTCAAAGCCATGTTACAGATCTGGAAGGAATCCAGAGTAGCCATTCTGCTACTTCTCCTTATAACACCTGCCATATCGGAGCAAACTCCTTGCTTGCTCTTATGTGCCATTGAATTCATTCAGACTCCCGATGAGACTAGAGGACAGAGGGTAACTGCCATGCAGGGCTTCTTCAGCTACAAGTTTGACGAGAACAGAGCACCTGGTCTTCTGCTTTCAGTAGGGAGTCACAGCGTGAATTCAAACCACCAACCTTCCTTCTGGTTAGCGACTGAGCGCTTAACCATCGTACCACCACCTCCCCATTCCATTGGGAGAGAAGCTTTCAATGAGGTGAAATGAATTTTACAGAGCCCTGAAAATAAATCTTATTCAAGGTCTATTTTTAAAACATCCGTGATACCACATGCCACTCAACCAATGGGTAGTATAAACTGCCTTCTTAATTGATACCGTTAGCAATTTTATCTTAAATAAAGAGGAAATCAGGGCAAAAATCCATGCCTGGAAGTATAACAAAGGGATGTGGAATTCATAGCTGTAGGGTCGGTTGAGTAGTTTTAGGTACTGGGGTTGCTATATATGTATGTGTGAAAAAAAAAAAAAAGGGCAGGAGAAGCACTCATGCTCCATAACATCGCGTTTCTTTTTCTTGCTTAGTCAATTGAAATGAATAATTATAAGGCTATCTTTAAAATGTAAAAACTATAGAAAAATGAAAACCCACATAAAAAATCAGGATATGCTGGTTAATGCTGTAGCAATAAATGACAACACAATTGCAATGACTTATATAACAAGGATGCAGAAAAGCACACACCTTAATCTAGCATGCTTCTTGCAGGTCAGCACAGAGATCGTGGGAGAACTTACTACTCTGAGTCAGGATAGCCAGCATGCATGCTGTCACTATGCTGGAGGTAAAGGTTCTGTAGAAATGTGCTCCATATGCTAGAAGTTCTACATTGGAAATGACATGCTATTTCCACTGCATTAGTTATTTTTATTAATCAACATGACAAGAGTGGGCAACAAGATTGGTCTTTTCTTTTGAGTGAACCCAAGACTATTCATCTAGTTCGATTGATGACTTCTCATTATTTAGAGTCAGTTTATTATACAATTGTAAACATTGACTAGTTAATCCCTGAGATTGTGAGTTTCCTGAGAAAATTCATTATTTTTCATTCCTCTCAGGACAGAGTTTGACATATTGTTGGTCCTAGATAAATATAACAAAGAGAAAGGAAGGGTTGCCGGTACAGTGGGGACCTTTAAATCAAAAGGCTGAGGATGATTTATTCCACATTCAATATTGATTATATCTTAAAAATAAGATTCAACCGTGGAGTTCTTATAACAACACCATATTCAGTCACGTATTGAATCAGCAATTTCCACCGATGGTTATATCACCATTTTGAAACACATGTCATTCTCACATTTGCTATAATATCTAAAGAGATACAGGTTTGCAAATGCTATTTTAAGAGCCTATGCTTAGAAACAATTTTGGAGCTTGTGTCTACAATTCAGTGCCAAGGACTTAATCATAAATACCAGCATCTTAGAGGTGCCTAAAATTAATTAAATCACAGAATGATCTACACCAAGATCTTAATACAATTGGTTTAACAAAGAGTTCCTGTTGTTCTCTTTCCCCAATCTCTCTTCATCTTGCTGTTTGCTCTAAATGTTGGACTTACTTCACATTTGAGGAAAGAAATGTACTGGACTTCAATTTCATATGGAAAATGATGCCCTAGCTTCTCCATAAAGAAAAAGGAAGGAGCCATCACCTACATAAAAAAAATACCACCCTTACATCCCAGAAAACTTTCCTAATTGGCTATATTTTAAAATAACTCAGATTTTTGCAGCTATGGCACACCAATAATTCTAAATAGAGCATGAACCTGTTGACTTTATTTATTTAAGAAATAAATATATAGATGATGTTGGTAAAGCTTCTAGAACTTTATGCAGTTTAAAGTTGAATATTGTAGATCTTTAGAATTTTTTATTTATTTTCCCTTCCTATGAATTCTTATGGGGAGAATAAAAATATGGGTAATCATCTTTTAATATAAATTATGATAATTAATAAGCATGCTGAACACTGACTAGGATAATGCATTTATTTCCATTTTGGAATTTTTTTCCAATTTGTGCCCTCAAGATAACAGCAGCAGGAACAACAAAAGCAAAACAAAAATTGTGCGTTTTGATACAAAGTAGATTTTTAGGTAGAACTTGATCTAACAGATCATGTGATGACATCAGAAATGTGTTTTTTATTTTAATCTTGCCCTCTAACCACCCAAATGCCTAGCCATAGTAACTGCCTATTAATAAACTTGGTATACCATTACCACGAGAGTGAAGAAGATTTAAAGAACTTATTGAAGAAGGGAAAAGACTATACAGTCTTTGATATGGACTTTAATTCAAAAATTAAAAAAAAATGATCTTCACAACAGGCCCATCATATCACAATCACAATCAATGGAGAAAAGGTCAGTTGCTTACTTTTTTATTATATTTTCAAATAATCTTCTTGGCATATAATTCACATAGTACACACTTTAATCATTCAATCATATGAAGAGTTGTGCAACCATCACCACATTTAATTTCAGAATTGTTTTTCTCATATTTCTTGTTGTCAGCTCCTCCAACCTCCCCACAACTATAGTTGAAAGGCCCCTAGGTCATTATTTGCTTAGAGATTCCAACCTACGTCCATGACAACTATATTCAAACAATCACAATGAGTTAATCTCCTACAAAAAGTCACTTCAAAAAGCTAAAAGCCAAAGATGCCACTTTACAGACTAAATTACACCTAGCCAAAACCGAAACATTTCCAATTACCTCATCTGGATATGAATACCAGACAATGAGTAAAAAAGACCAAGGAAGAACTAATTTCTTTGAATTACGATATTGTCAAGGGATAGTAAATTGAGAATCATAAGAGCAAACACAACTGGGTGGAAAGAAGTCTAGCCCAAATGGTCCTTAGAAGAAAGGGTGGTAAGATTTTGCTCACATAATTTGAAACATCTTCAGAAGAGAACAGTCCTTACAAAGGAATCACACTTGGTAAAGTAGAGGGGAAGCAAATGAAAAGGTAGACTCTCAAGCAGATGGACTGATGTGGTGACGGCAACAATGGGCTCACACACTGGCGTAATTCTGAAAATGGCACAGGGCTGAGCAGAGTTTTTTTCTATTGCACAAGGGATCACTGTGAATTAGAACCCAGTATCTGACACATAACAATAGCAACAACAACAAAACACAAACCCAATAGCTTCAAACACAATAATTTGCTATTTCTTACCATAACATTGACTACCTTTGGTTCCTCTACTGCACTCACCAATGAACTTCATTAAACTGAGTATCCATTTAGTTGGACAAGTGTAGATTACTTGACTCGCTGGTCTGAAAGTTAATGTTGACTGTTATTTTGCATATTATATATCAAATCCACATGATCTGTTGCTCCAGTTATGCAATTGATTTCCTCCCATGCTAGACACCAGGTAGATTTCTAACACAATGAAAAGAAGTATAACACAGCCTCAGACTTGAATAATGTAATTTCTCTCACCTTTTATCAGTTAAATCAAACTAGATCCAAGACTAAGGAGAAAAAAAACTCCGGATCTTGATTATAGAAAAAATAAATTAAAAGATAATAAAATTGTCACTAAACTTTTGAAGTTTCTTTATACGTGTCAAATGTCCAGCAGAATATTATACACCTAATAAATCCTTCCAAATGAAAATGTACTCAAATTAATCACATAAACATATCCTGAAGTCCTTAAAAACATAGAACTGTCACATTGCCCGTGTTTTGCTCTGCCAATCCTCATCAATACATCCTAGAAACACATGAGGCACATAAGGCTTCTATGGAATTTTTATACCACTTACCCACAGCTAACAAATTATTAGCTCATAATGAGTTATGGGGCAGAGAATAGCTATCCCATAAAGTCTCTAATATTGTAACTCACTACCGAATAGTCTCACTGGTACAACATCTGTTTAGTCACCAAGTGCTTTAACCTCTGTACCACCAGAGGTCCTATTTATAACCACAGATATAAGTGTAATTGAAGTATGCAAAAAGTCACTTGAAGTCTGCACTTGAAGTACAGTCAGATAATGATTTGCAAAGAACCAGTGGGGATAGCAGCTTGGGAAACTTAAAGATGACCTAGTTAGGGGATTGAAAAAATTTTAAACTTGGCCAAAAGGGCCTCAGGTTGCACTAAACAAGGTGTTTTATCTGAATTAGAAATAAGATATATGCATGCTTTTTGATTATACGTTTTTATATCATTATTGGCGTGGCCTTGTACATAAAGTAAAATGAAACCAGACACAGGTCAAAGTTGACAGCCTGGCTTGACTGCTGCTGAAGATCTTATCTCTCACTTTCCACTTTTCAAATGTGACCGGTTCTTAGTTTCTGACTTCAGCTTCCTCTTGATTTGATTATTGAGTTTTGAGAATCTGCTTTTAAAGGAACATCAGGGATGAAAGTCTTTCACTTCTGATTGCACTGACTTAGAGGGACAGAGACATGTCTTGGTAGCTTTATCTTCAGGCCCTTATTTCTTCCCAAGAACAAGCACCACTCAAAAGTCTGAGAGAAGCTTGCATTAGTGCTAACATGCAAGCCCTCTCATTGCCTGGGAGACACTCAGGCAATTTATGATCATTTGTTGCAAAGAGGCGCTGCCATTTCTCTCAGCCAGAAGGAAAATAGCATTGCCTTCTCAATTGCATCTCAAGGACTCAGCTAATGCAGCCTCGATGCTCTTCCCCAGATAGAAATATCTACAAAGGCTTTGAGAGCTCAGATCAAGTACATGTTTCCACTAAGTCAGCCACCAAAGGCGCTCTGCCCCCTGCCTGCCACAATTACAGGACTTCTCCAGCCAGCAGAAATAGGCAATCTGAAACTTCTTCTAATGCTCCTGTCAATATTGAACTATGGATTGCCTGAAAATTACTCACTCTTTTCCCTTCGTCGCTCAAGTGTATCATGAATGGTCAATAGGCTCTAAAACTATCTGTGTCAATCAGAGGCACAGGACACAGAGGCCCCACAATACCCACTAGTTGATGACTCCTGAAAGAGAAGCAGTGACTCATTGCTGGATTCTCAAAACTACTCACTGCCATCAAGTCAAAGCTCATTCACAGTGACCCTACCGGGAAGGGCGGAACATCCCTCTCTCCCCCCAAGTTTCCTAGACTGTAACTCTTCACAGAAGCAGAAAACTCTTTTTTCTACTGATCAGCTGGTGGTTTTGAACTGCAACCCTGGCAATTAGTAGCCCAACATATAGCCACTAGAGCATTGCGCTCCAGCACAGCTGGACAAAAGGGGTCAATGTGTGGATCCCCACTTCTCATATGTGCATGTCCTTCCAAGATTGAGAGGCAGCGTAAAGAATCCAGGGAGATAGGAATGTGGCAAAGTGAACTTTAGAGAATAGCTATTACACCAATGACACCTTGAGAGAGAGGGGAGAAAACAAAATTAATATACATAATAGTTCATCTGGTGATTAAAATTCCTTTAAAGCCATTTTGAGCTGTAGTTTCAATTTTTAAAAAATAATCTTATTGAGGGCTCATACAACTTATTTGATCACTTGTTGCAAAGAGGCTCTGCCATTGAATGCAGGCTACCTTTGTACATTTGTTGCCATCATCATCTTCAAATCAGCCTCTTTCTACATAGACCTTTGGCATCAGCTCCTTATATTTCTCCTCCCTCCGCAATCCTTCTCCCCATGAGCCCTTAATAATTTACAAATTATCATTATTTTTTTCATATTGGACACATATTGTACAATGCCTCCTTTCACCCACTTTCCTGTTGTCCATACCCCAGGGAGGAGGCTATATGTAAATACCTGCAATTGGCCCCCCCTTTCTACTCCAACTTTCCTCAACCCTCCCAGGATCACCACTTTCACCACTGGTCCTGAAAGGATCATCTGTCCTGAATTTCCCATGTTTCTGGCTCCAGTGAACATCTCCTGGTCTAGCCGGATTTGTCAGGTAGAATCGGCATCATGATAGTGGGGGGGAGGAAGCATTTAAGAACTAGAGGAGAGTTGTATACTTCATTGTTGCTACACTGTACCTGACTGGCTCACCTCCTCCCTGCAACCCCTCTATAATGGGATGTTGCTTCATCTACCGATGAGCTTTGGTATTTTCAAATTTGTAATGAGCTATGATTAGCATGTCATACAAATCACTAAATTAATCTTATCAAGAAGGGTTGTGCAATCATCCCTACAGTCATCTTTGCAGTCTTGCCTTCTTATAAACATTGATGTTGATTCCCCAATTTCCTTCCTGGTCCCTCTCAGTCCATGCCTCCAGGCAATCATTAATCCAGTTATTGTTCTCATAAACCCACCCATGCAGGTTTCCCTAAAGAGATCAAAGGACAAAGCCAGGACAACCAACAAACAAGAACCCAGCAATGATGACCAAATAAAACAAAGACACCGCAATCTAAAAGAAAGCAGATAATCATAAAATTTTAGATTCATATTGGGTCCAGAGAGAGATCAAATGATTAGATATAACTGTCCATCCTAAATGCAGCTGTTAAGTTTCACCTTTTAATGCTTTTCTTTCTCTAACATCAAGGCTGTTAACAGTCTCTGGCATCGGGTATTCACCTGGGACTCAACCCAAGGAGAGCCTCAGAAAGTTGATTTGAGAGCAGCCCAGTCAGTCTGTGAGTCTACAGCCACGGTGCCACTACATTTCATTCAAGTGCTCTTTCTGAAGGTTCATGTAGTTTACTCTTCAAGGTACCATTCCCTTGCAGAGGGAAATCAAGTGTGAATGGAGCAATATCAGAGAGAGCATGTGTCGGCTTTGCATCATTAATTGTATAGGATTTCCAATTTATATAACAATGGGAACAGTTAAGTGGCCTTGTCTACCTTAAATATTGAATGTTTTAATAGTGAACCTATTCTATAACTGCCACTTACTCTATTATCATTAGTTAATACGCATGAGAAAAACTGCTCACAGTGAATTATTTCAAATATAAAAATTGGACTTATATTATCCCAATTTTTTTTTTCAGATTAAAGGACAAGATCCACCCTTAGTTTTTTGGTGGCACTAAGAAAGGCAACACTAAAGTCTAGGGGAGTGTGGGAAACTAAGGGATAATATAAACTTCCACCTGCATTGAAGTGTAAAGTTTTCTCAAAAACGTTTTTAACCACAGAAAACTATCTTTAAAATTATTGAGGTCAGCCTGTCTAATTTGAAGCAAGGTAAACTAAGAAGCAGTCTCAATGATTATTCAGTGAGACTTGAACATTTCAGATAAAGTATTCACGGTATGGTAAGGCATGGGCTAGGAGAAGCAGACACAGCTCACCTAGAATCTTAATGTGATGGGGGATGCCCCGATTTAACCATCATCTATACCTAAGGAACAAATAAAGCCTCTGTCTGTGGAGCTGATTTCAACAAATGGCAGCCGCATTGGTAAGAGCAGAAGAGTGCTCCATCGGGAGGTTCCAATGGCTGTACACTTTGGGACCGTACTTGCCAAGTGTCTCTCCCAGGTTTTGAATCACCAACCTTTTAGTGAGGAGCCACCTGTCTAACTGTTTGCATCACCCAAGACAACACAGTTTACATCAAGATAGGAGTAACCACGAGGCAGTGCAGAAGCAAGTAGCAATTGATGGTTTCCCAATGAGGACATCAGGAAATACTTCACTAAGAACATGAATCATAGCAGTGAACTTGGATTTCAGCACTGGGGTGGGGGTGGCGGGGGAGGTGAAGGGAGAACAGAAGGGTAAAGGTGGAAGGCATGCACATGACAAGGAACACATATGTTTGATTCATGGAACCTTGGTTAGAACCCAGGTTATGTATGGAGTATGTCAGAAGAGAGACAAATTTGAAGGGCTTTAATTCAGAGAGATTGACATATATTCCACACAAGATCTTTTAGCGACTTTTCAGTCAACACTGCAAGGATGACATTATTAACCCAAGTTTACATGTAAGCAAACCTAGAAAACTGCAGTAACTTCCCCAAGTACTATTAGTAACTATCAGAGGTAAAGTAGATTCTGAAGCGAGGAAAGAAATATGCAACATGTCAGCATATTTTTAAAAAATCCTTTGGGGAGCTAGCTCAAATGTACATGCACAGAATCAGGGATGTGTGATGGAACCATGTAGTTGCAGCTAACAGACATTTCATTCTCACTCTTGTGCCCCAGAAATACACTGACCACATCCAAGCTTTGTTTAATCTTTGTGGCTGTGTGAAGTAGATGTTAGTTGTTCCATTTTACAGTTGAGGGATCAAAGGTTTCATTAAGAGTCCATGGTCATACAGCCAGTAATCAGCAGAGACAGTATTTGACTTTATACCTGGCTGAATCCAGGTTATACAATTTAAAAGATACCACTCACTATTCAGTGGGATATGGGTAAATCACTGATTTCCTCTGTCTTCTTCTGAAATCTAATTTCCGGGTTTTGCATAAAGATACGTTGGAACTTGGGCATTGTTAGGGTGAATCTTTTATTTATATATTCTAATGCAAAGCCAGTGAGTATTGGGTACCGACACACATAGTTCATGATTTTATGCACACACCTGACAAAATAATGCTACCTGGGATCAACTTACCTTTTCTCATCTCCCCAAATAATTCCAAATTCAAAAATTGGGTCTAAACCCCCCTCTAGAAATTCTTCTCTGATTCCACAAATTCCTAGATGTTCTTAAATTATATTATCAATATCTATCTCTTTTATAGCACTCCAATACTAAATTTTATATTTATTGCTACATCTTTAAGGTAATCTCTGGGATTTTGTTTTATTCATCATCTATTTTCAATATCTTACAGAGATGTTGGGATGGAGAAAATAATGAAAGAATAGTGGTTAGTTGAATAAATGTGAGTGAATTACAGGCTCTTCTTCCACCTTGCAGTAGAATGGACATAACTATATGCCTCCCTCCCCCGCTCTCAAACCACTCTGTGTCACACGATGTCTTGCTGCTCTTTTTTTTTTTTTTTTTACAATTCTCTTTGACTTTCAAGGAGATCTCTCTTGCAACATGAACATTCTTCCTTTTATGATGTAACATATTCTGTCAAATATTAAATTTTTAAGATTGATTGCTTATATGATTGAAACAAACTGCAAGCATCTGAAAGTGCTCAGCAAATGTGCATACAAAGCATGTCTATCCCATTTTCAGTTAAACCCGAACTGGTCAAAGAATGAAAAGATAGGTCAGATGGTTAACACTGCAGGCACATCTCTGCATCGAGGAAACTTTATTATTCCATGAGATTGTCCTCCATTTCCCAGCCTTACAGTGAACCACCAGAAAAATAACAAGTACACCAGCAATAAAAGCCCAATGAAAGGAATGACCAAAGACAAAAGGAAGACATGTGAGAGAAAATGCAGCTCAGAGGGATCAATCTTTAAGGAGAGAGGTTGATGCTGGCAGGAATACCAGCATTCCTGGATTAGCAACGTGCAAGTAGAAGAACCATTATGCTGTTTGCAGGACTAAGGGAGAAGAGGAAAAGAAACAAAGAATAATTAGAAGCTAACTGTATGTGAGCGAATTAGATTCTGGTGCTTTCATAAGCTTCAACTTAAGTGGCCGGCACCACAGGCTCTGGAATCAAAGCAATTTATCATCCAGGAACAACTGCCAGCAAGAGCTTCATGAGACAAGCAGCGGTTGTGTTTTTACCAGACCTGGGTTTTCATATAAAAGTATTGAATTTATCTGGGCACTGGAGAAATACTGAACTCAGTGTCCAGGGAAAATCCCCATCTGACTAGTTAGTCGTGATGTTATCGCAGTTATTGTAGTCTGTCATAGTCTGGAGGAGCAGGGAAGGAAGACGTATGTAGCTGCAGATGCAGACAAATTACAATTTGATTTTAAGGCGCCTCCTGTTAGGAACATTGTGGTTTCCACTAAAGAATCTAATTTAGGCCGGTGATTTCTGAAGGACACACACTTACACCCTGCAATTCCAAAGACTAGAGTGGGTGGGTTTTAAAGGTACAGCGGTGCTCTATTCTTTTTAAAACTGAAGTGTAGAGCACCCCTGTCAATGCACATCAAGAAACAGGAAAATATCATGAGAACCTGCCAATGTGGGTAGAAAAGCGGGCCAATAGACACCAGAGCAGAGGGATTCTCAGAGTTCGCAGTAGTGACTTTCGATGCTTTGAACTGCAGGATACATTTCAGAATTTTTCAAAAGGCACATCCAAAATGGACCACCGCTGCCATACGGGAAAGAGTTCCATTCTTCATGCGAGGGTAATGGTCCATGCACTCACGCCTCTAGAGCCAAATGAGGCGAATGAATGGCCTCGCACACAGCCGACAAAGACAGTGGATGGAAAAGTCGCGTGTAGTCCCATCATTGGAGAGACCTGGGTCTCTGTTTTCTCTGTGTAGATGCACACGGTCTCTGTGGGAAGGCAGCAAGGATCAAGTTGGGTAGGAATTCTGTTTAACGCGTACATGGCAAATATGTGCCGATTCTGTTTTGGAATGCTTTCACACGAGGGGCGTCTGCTGAGTTCCCTAGATAAATCCCTGACTGCTCATAGCCGTGACTCTGCCACCCACTCACTCACGGAGAACACAAAGCGTTGCCAGGCGTTGGGGACAAAAGACTAGTATTGCTCAGCTATGATAAAGAGGCGGTACACAAAGAGGAAGGCCCTTAAGGAGATGGATTAACACAGTGGCTGCTACGATAGTCTCCAGTGTAGGAACAATTTGGAGTATGGCAAAGGCCTGGGAAGTATTTTGCTGTGCTTAAGATCCTCTGGGTCCAAACTGGCTCAATGGCTCCTCCCAACACTAACATGGTTATACACAGTAGAGGCGAAAATGAAAAATTAAGTCTCTTTCTAAAGATTTGCCACATGAAGGTAAGGCCTAATATGTTATTATGGGGAGTCCAGTTCATACACGCACTAATTTATTCCATACAAAACTTGTTCAAATGGACCTTTGTCATCAGCAGATAGCAGAGCTCTCTCTGTAAAGCACTTAACTTTGACTCATTAGCAAGCCTTCAAAAAAGAAGTTCTAATTGACATAGCGAATTGTAAGGAAACGGGCTGGACAGGTTCATTTCAAGGCAACAAGATCAACTTAGAAGGGTATGGCAAATGCTTTCGTGGGACATGGAAGGGATGATTTTGATGAATTTCCTTAAAGGTAACAGGAAGATTATGGAGCTTATTAGAAAGCCATGCCAAGGTTCCCTGTCCCCCACCCCCCACACCCACCCCACCCTACCCCACCCACCTCCACCATGACAATGCACTGGCTCACTGCTACTATTTTGGGATAGTAGCAAGGACTGTCCTATGAGATATTTGTAGGGAAACATTTTTCCATCAACCCTACAGCTATCATCTTTCCCCTTGAGGTTTCCTTTTGTTTCCCAAATTCAAATAGCATTTGACAATTTTTTTAGTCCTTTGAGGATGCCCAAAGGGCAATTTTGATGTGGTCTCAAAGAGTGCAGAACTCGTCAGGGGAGGGTGAGAGAGATGGAGACTCTGCCTTCAGAACTGTGCAAGGCCAGAGGAAGAGCATCTTGAGAAACAGTAGCTGCACAATTTGATTTTGAGTTAATAAACTTTCCTGCAATTGTATAGCAATTCTATGTGGACTTGACTTACCCTTATATCTGTATTTGGCCATTCCAAGAATCTTGCTGTCTATGACCATGCTTTCTGGCTAGGATGAGCTCTCAAACTTGGTAAGGATGATGAGTCCATTGTACAATGTGAGTATGAGAGTGCAGTCCAAAATCTAGTGTCCAGAAAGAGATTTGGAAGAGCCAGCAGAACTATTACCCAGAGGTATCAATTGGCTTCCTACTTCAAACACTTACTATCATATAGGAAGACTGCAGAAAAAAATGGTGCATTTCAATAGTGATGTGGGTTAAGAATATTAAATACACCACAGACTTCCTAATAAAAGAACTAGTTTGTTTTGGAAGTGTCTTTGCAAATGGAGGAATTGTCAGAGAGTCTTTGTTTCAACGAATGTGCATGTACTATCAAGAGAAAACAATCTGCTGAGAAGGATAGTTCTTGGTAGAGGGTCAATGAAAAAGAGGAAAATCATGGGCAAGATGGATTGACACAGTAACCCTAGTAATGGTTTCAAGCATGCTCCCGCTGTGAAGATGACACAGGAGCTGAGAGGGTTTTTTCTTGTGGTACATAGCATTTCGTCTTGTGGATCCAGTGGCGTTGTAAGCATCTCAACACTGGCCGGGGTCTCCACATAGTTCCTTCAGCTCTGAAACTCTGACTACCTCAGGGTAGCTGCTCCAATATTCATGGAGGACTACCAGGAGTTCCCAGAATACTCAGGAAAAGGTCATGTCTACACAGAGGCCAAATTGGCTAAATCCTGATTGACTAGTTAGATTCTACCCTACACTCTTGATCCTCATTTTGACACCAGTTGATGTAACTGCCACATCTACCAACATGTGTTACTTGACTGTACCATCAATTTGCCTAGGCATAGTGTATATGTATGGAAATTTTGAGGAAATCCAAACTCATTGTAACTCTCAATAATTAGATTGTAAAGCTTTAAGGAAATCAATGTAAGAAAAGCCACAGGTTGAAACACAGAATATCTCTTTGAGTCAAAAGTACATTAGAGATGAGAAAAAGATGAAGTCTCCACATTGTTTTCAATATTTCTGCCTCCTCTTCAATTCCTAATTATATCACCATCTTGACTGATGACACATTTAGGTTGTACTCCTTCCCTCCAAATTCAGATATCAACACAATTATTTAAAATTTGATGGAATTATTCAGTCATATTTTTAAATCACCCCTAAAGCCTATGTATTCATTGTAAGGATGCATCTTTTATTTGTGTCCCTTGAATAGGCACTATTGCAAAATAAAGATGATTCTTTTACTTTCCTGTGGATGGTGTATTTAATGGAAGACAAAGAATCTCACTAACTTTAAGAGAGGCCATTGGTATATGAATATATTTAAGACTTTGGGAAAGGTAAATATATATGCTAGGGAAATATGAGCATGCTAATAAGACCAACATTTGTAAGGAGTATTGAAGAAGATAGGGATCAGACTCTTGTCAGTCACTCTTGACAATCTCATGTGTATCAGAGGAGAATTGCTCCTCATTGATCAATAACTTCAACTCAACTTTCACCACCTGAATGGCTTGTTTCCATTTATCACACATATTTACTGTTCCTAGGAGATAGGACATGCACATCTTTGAGAGTCCATTTTTGTTCATATCACTCTATTAAAGTATTTGTTGAGGAAAAAAGAAATTGCAGCATATTATTATGTATCTTAATACTTATGTCCTATTTCTGAGATTTTTTTTAATTTGCAAAGAATGATTATTTCTTATCTAACCTGGATTTTCCTGCTCCCTAAGAATACTCTACAACTTCCAACATTTTCTAGGCATCACAGAACCCTCACAGACCCCCAATGTAAAGTCCTTTTAGAGCATAGCTAAAATGCTTTGGAAATTAAAAGTCATTACAGTAGATATGATTTCCCTTTAAATCATATAATCATAGTATATTAACATTATTGTCCATATATTTTATCTTGTTTTATGATATTGATCTTATTTAAGGGACACTAGCTTCCAGTCTTAAGAAAGCTTTGTTTGTGATGCACCTTGCATTTAGAGATTTGCCTGTAATGACTTTTCCTGGAAATGTGATGACTCCAAGACCCTTCCCTGGAAGTTTAGGGATCTGATGTTGATCACAGGGCATTGACCTTTGTCATGCACGGTCTGAATTAGTTTGCTTGTTTCCCCTGCTATTTCCTTTCAGATTATGTGTACTCACTTGAAAGAAGTGAAAAAGTCCTGCAGATCTTTGCTGAGAAGAAGCTATCATCATAGCATATTGTTTTCAAAGAATTGCTATAATCAACAATAACAACTAATAAAATAACAGCTGTCATTTCATGAGCATTTGCCAAGTGTCAGGCATGTGTGTTCCTTATTATAGTTGATTACCATAATAAGAGAATGTAGGTGTTATCCTTATTTTTGTTTGTTTGTGTTCAGGAAAATTGGTTTGTCGGTGACCATGCTCATTTTTTCTCACATTTTGGGTTTATTTTTCACATTAGAAAAATGACCTGAGTTGGGATGGGGAGTGAATTATCCCTATTTCCCAAAGGTAAGCACATTGCTTGTCCTGATCAATTAAAAAGCTGGACAGGGTACTGGGCAGGGCCAGGTGCAGTGTGGACACTTATTATTTGAAAGCCAGAAACACTAGAGGATAAGGATGATGGAACCACAGGCAAATAAGTTGTTCCTGTTGGCAGGTGCCACCATGGCTACCCTATGCACAATGGGATAGAAACCAGGTCCTGTACCAACCTCATGATCATTTGAGTTCATTGTTACAGCCACTATGTCTATCCACCTGTGTCATTATGTCATTTGGCTAAGGTCTTATCAGGGTTACCCAGATTTGTCGGGAATTTCTAGGTGCTTCCCTGGAAGATAGTTTTCTTCTTGTCAGCAAGTCCACAGGGATTCACCATTTCTTACTGGGCTTTTTGTCTCTCTCAAAATGGAGCCACTTATGTTCATAGGTGGGATGTAATTCAGCATCTTACAATGAAGCTCCCCATCTTGTAAGGTAGTTCTAAGCCTTGCATGGTACTTTTAACATGCTCTCATCAATTTCTCACAAGTATGGTATATCAGGCATGGTTCTCTTAGAGAAATAAAATTCAGAACACTAGTAATTATTTTTATATATTTATATATTGAGAAAGATATATAAGATAAAAAGAGAAAAAGTTAACTATAAAACAATACAGATTGCTCGGTGCAACTCACTTGCGTGAGGCAACTAGAAGACTGGCAGTCCTTTAATTCTTGAGGGCCACTGAATTGTCCTCTGTAGAGCAATCCAGGTTATCTGGTTGCAGGCAGCAAACGGCAGAGCAACAGTCACCAACTGTCACCAACAGTCAGCCAGATAACAAAGTCCAACAGTCCCCAACTCAAGAGATGTATATTCCAGGAGCATGGCGAAGCAGGGCTTGAAGGATCCTCAACTCACAGTAACACAGTCCACGATTAGGTGTCCCACGGGTAGTGTTGCATGGAGGTCGAGGCACAGGACGAACAAGGCAGCTCTCTGGTCCGAAGATCTGGAAACAAGAGAGAGAGAGAGCGGTACTTGCGAAGCCCTTCCTATATCTGCCCTTCAATTCATCCCACGTGTTCATTGGCTGTGCCGTCACAACAGATCCACCAATCTTCTGTGGCCATGTTGGCATAACAAACGTACCCATCACATATGGTATTTTATCAGGCAAATTAACAGGTTACCACAAGTCATAATCAGGAAATGGTAAGGATACAGTCAACAGCAAGGGCTCTCCTCCGTCAGTAGCCAAATTTCTCGCTGGTGCTCAGCCTCTTAGCCATGTAGCTCCTTGACCTCTGCCTCCGTGGAATCCTGCCTACTCCTCTGTTCACAGACCCATTGTAGGCATCACTTCCCTTCCCTGTATCCTAGTCTACTTGCCTTCCTTTTGGAAATGCAGGTCTTGACCTCCAGCACTTCAGACAGAGCTCTGGATCATGCTCTTCCAATGGTCCTGGGACTTCTCTCTCTCTCTCTCTCTCTCTCTCTCTCTCTCTCTCTCTCTCTCTCTCTCTCTCTCTCTCACCTGCTTCAAAGATGGCTCAGCCTTATAGCCAGAGAGGTATTAACAAAACCTGCCTAAATCCCATAGGCCTTGTTGACATAATACCACTGGACAATTTGGTGAGGATTCCAAAGATTTGGGTAGAAGAGCCCCATTAACAGCATTCACTCCACAATGTACATCTTCCAAATCCAGAGGTTTGTTCTTTTGGCAGGTCACAATATTTTCAACATTCCTCACTGACGCCACAATTCAAATGTTTCAGTTTCTCTGCAGTCTCCCTTATTCATTGTCCATATTCCAGATGCAAATAAGGCAATTGAAAATATCATGTCAGGGACACTGGAGTGTTCAGGGTGACAACCTTGTGCTTCAACACTATGAAAAGATCTTGTGCTGTATAGCATGTTTGCTAGTGCACCTTGTTTGATTTATTGACTGCTTTTCTATGAGCATTGAATGTGATTCTAATGAAAATTAAATCCCTCACAACTGCCTCGTTCCGTTGTGAGGATGTTAGTTTCCTTTATATGGTACCACCTTTAAAATGACTATTGTTATTGTGTGTGCTCTCAGATGATTATAATTCAAATGTGGCATTCAGAGACAGGGCACAACTACTGCAAATCTTTGACTTTAAAAGTTGTTTTCATTACTACATGGAGCCTAGAATCGTTTCCCAATTTTTTTTCCATCCCATTTAGATCAAGTTTTTTATTTTCTTTCTGCCTTAGACCATTTTTCTTTCTGACCTATATTATTTTACTTTATTTATATTTGACCTATTTTATTTTCTTTCAGTCCTAGAGACAGTTGCAATCAACACTCTCCTCTTCTCCCTATCAAGGGATGTTAGATTGTTGAGAGATCAAATTGAGTGCAGGGATGTTTCTTCTATATGAACCCAATCCATGGCCATCGAGTGTATTCCACCTCTCAGTGATGCAAGAGAGGGCTTCTGACAGTGTCAACCTGTATGGAGCAGACAGCCTCATCTTTCTCCCCAGGAAGGCCTGTGGGGTATGAACCGCCGACGTCGTGGTTAGCAGTTTAGTGCTTAGATGACAGTGACACTAATAGGCTATTGTAGTTCTTAGGTAGCATGGGGTGTGCTCCAACTGACTCCTGCCCTGTGTATAACAGGCCAAAAGAAGGCCCAGTCCTGAGCCAGCTATACACTCTTTGTTATATTTTAATCCATTGTTGCCATCACAGTGTTAATTCATCGTGTTGAAGTCTTCTTGTTTTGATTGGACCCTTTCCCATACCATGTGTGATAGATTGTCTAAAGTATATGGGAAGAAATCCCAAGATCCTTGCTTCAGGGGAGCATTCTGACTTTATTTCCTCCAAGACAGGTTTGTTTATACTTCTGGCAATGCATGATATTTTGAAAGAATCCAGTCATATTAAAACCAACACCATGATTCCAACATTCATCTCCGACACCAGGATTCGAATCCATAGATTATTTGGCAGTCCTCCTTCTTCAACTGTCCAACTTTCACAAATGTCTGAGGCAGTGGAAAGCAGCATGCATGCCTTGCTTCAGGCAAACTTCAGTTTCTAAGGCTTTGCTTTTTAACTCTTTAAATAGATCTTGTGCAGAAGATATGGCTGGTGCAATTTGGAATTTGATTTCTGGACTGATGCTTACATGAGCATTGATTGTGGTTGTAAATAAAATAAAATCCCTAACAACTTCAATCTTTTACCATAAAGCCTTCAATCCAATGGTGCGAACTTTGGTTTCCTTTTCAGTAGTTCTCAACCTTTCTAATACTGAGACCCTTTAATACAGTTCCTCAGTCTCTGGTGACCCTCAACCCTAAAATTATTTCCATTCCTAATTCATAACTATAATTTAACACTGTTGTGAATCAGGCAACGCCTGCAAAAGGGCCGTTCAACTCTTAAAAGGGTCACAACTCACAGACTGAGAACCTCTGCTTTACATTGACTGAGGTGTGTTTCAAGTCCTCTGCTCTCCAGCCAGCAGGGCTGTTAATTAAAGATCCTCCAATAGTGTTTCTTGGACCCAAATGCCCAAATGGAGTGAAGGTTTGGGAAGTGAAGTGTTTACGTTCCTTTAAGAGACCTGACAGAGTGGTGAGTTTCTTGTTTGGCTGCTAAGTTCAAAACTGCCTTTTGTACAGCAGGACGACAATGAGGCTTTCTATCTCTGTAAAGAGCGATAGTCTCAGAAACCCACAGAGAAGGCTGCACCTGGTCCTGTCAGGTTGCTCTGACTTGGTCTGGACTCTATTGTAGTGTGTTTATGGGGAGAGTTTTAGTCCCTATGGTAATTTTTCTATAGTCTTCTGCCACCCAGGGGGCTAACCCCTACAGTCCAGCAAAGCAAAGAGGCTGAATTTAATCACAAGCATGCCTAGGAAGACTGTCCTATTGCCAGACTTCTGATGGCAACCTTACTTTAAGCAGGGGATTTTATGTACCTGCTGGACTCTAAAGGTCTTTCCTTCCAGAAAGCACCAGATAGCAGGGATTAATAAATAAAATTTCTATTTTAAGTCAATGCAGCATGGACCAGAGACCTGGTACATAAGCACGAAAAGAAACCCACAGACGTCTTTATTTCATAAAAGCCAGTCTGATACACTTAACGCAGAACAGAGCAAAACCCATGCTTCCAGATCCCAGTAAGGAAATCTCACAGACACTGCAGTGTGACCCATAGAGGTTTTCTTGTTGGCTGTGCAGCGGAGCTTGTGTGTTTAGTATAAACTGCTATGTCTCTGTGCTAGGGGTGAATTAATATGATTGAATCAATACTGCTTATGCTGCATTATATGCCCACTGTTAATTAAAAGGGGGAACAATAGATACATTGCAAGAAATCACTAAAAATCAGTAGAAATAGAATCAATAGCTTTAGCTGGGTATAATGAGCTCAGATTTACATTCAGAATAGAGTAAAGCAAATCCAAGTACAATATATTTTATGTAATTATTCTTATAACTCTATATTTAATAAGGCAGACTTTTGTTTCCATTTAACATAAGATAGTAAAAGAATTGACTCCAAACCATTAAGATAAGGACATAAGAGAGAGGAGAGAAGGAGCCCTTTGTTTTTCTAAAAAAGGATTCTTGTGTTTTCCTCCCTGGTAGTGAATCTGTCCCCAGAATGTGCTGCTGCCTCATTTAGAAATCCTCTGTTCTCCCCAGGGCCTCACTTGAAACTTTCCTTCATGTTTAAAAACAAATGGAGAAGCCGCTTAATTTATTTTGCTTTCCTGGGAGCAAAGGAAATGAAAATTAAAAGTGCTTCCACTGGTAAAGAATGCTGGAATGCAAGATTTCCATGGCAGTATTACAAGAAAAATGGTATTTACAGGTTTCCTGCTCATATTTCCAAAAGAGTCCGCCTCATCGACTTCTAACGGCAACATTCTGAAAACTGAGGTGGCTGGCCAGCACACTGTGTTTGTGGTGACCTAATACTAGTCACACATTTGGCAAGACAAAGAAAATTAGCTACAAAGAACTCAAAGATAAAATTAAAATGGTGCTAAACACTCATGGAAAAATTCAGGCAGTGCTGCTAAGGAATGCAGTGATTGCATACATATTTTGCACTGCTACCTGTTTCTGGGTTTGCATGTTGGAAACCATGCAACCGGTAGTTCCAATGCCAGCAGACTCGCCCTTTGAAGATAGCTTTGGAGGAGCTCCCACACTAGCACAGACTTGAGGGAAGGTCTGAGTACCCGATCTGGAAATTAAGCACAGCGCATGGAGCAGGGTCGAAGTTGGGGCTGAAAGATGACCCTTCGATGTTGGAAAGCACGCAACATCGATGTGGGTTGAAACCATGGTCTTAAGCATAACAAAGACCGTGCAGGCGGTCCAGGACGCAGCAATGGCCAATTCTGCTGCCTATGAAGCTGCTACGAGTTGGCACTTGCTTACAGGACAGCAATGCAGCCAGAACAATGTGAACTGGTCAAGAGTTGGAGTCATATTTATTGTATTACCCTGAGGGCTCTGCCATTGACTAAAATCCCTGCCGTGTCTCCGGAGCTTGTTATATATTTGCTCAATTCATGAGTGTCATGTCTGACCTCAGGTGAAACAGTTAGCTATTGTAACCATACTCTCTGTCCCAAATCCATGATGAGGAGTCTCTGAGAACAGAGTCTCTTCCGTCAGCAGGACGGAAGAGGCAGCTGGCTGTAATCATGACAGTAACCAAATTCCATGTGTTTGAGAACTGCACATTGTACCAGCTAGGTGACCATAGGGAAGTCAAAGAACCTCTCTGGGGACATTTTCCTCCTCCTAAAAGTTGATATGTGAATATCTGCCTCACCTAGTTTGCAAGATCAAATTATAAAATTTCTGTGAAAAGATACCAACAGAGTAGTTGATGCCAGAAAGAAACATACACAAATATTAAATCTTGCTGATATTGACAGACAGTAGTATTGTCTATCACTGTGAGAACATTCATCACAAACATACGTGCTGAACACAAATTTGCACGCATAGGGTTTGACGTGCCAGATTTACGTAACGAGCCTTAGCCTTCTAAAACCAAGATGTTGGCTGGGATAGTTCCTTCTGAAGTTTTCAGTCTTGGAAATTTTGCATCTTCCTGCTTCCAATGGTGACAGAATTTCTGGGCTACTGCCTGCATCAGTCCCATTATGTCTTTAGCCCCCTCCCCCTTTTTATTGTGCATTTTATGTTGATATTGAGACAATCCAGATTATCTAGAATGTATCCTCATCTCAGAATAAGTTAATCAGTATTGCAAAATCTGTTTTAACTTTAAGGTTGCATATTAAAAGTCGTGAAGATTTGCATAACAGCATAACAAATGGTATTCAGCCAAGAGTCTCTGGATGTAAAAATGAAGTTAAAATGTTCAAATGCTAGCGCAAACGTCGGAAATTCAACCCCACCCAGAAGCATCCCAGGAAGAAAGTCTGGTGATTTACTGTTCAAAAGGCAATCATGAAAAATGTTGAAGAGCAGTACTGGTCCCTAATCTTACAAATAGGTCACCTAGTTGCACTGCCCTTTAGCTCTTCCTGCCATGTAATCAATAGCAGGGATAGGGACAGGTTCGTTTCCAGGAATAATATCTACGTCTGGAGGGAGAAAGGCTAGCACACATAACTCTGTCCAAATGCTGGATAACTGGGTAAAAGCCCTATTGCTGCCACAAACAAAAACTGAACTATTAAGGGCACACAAGGAGCCCGTATCATTAACAAAACTAGAACAAGAAACAAATCCCGCCACTTCTACAAAATCTCACAAGTATTGTTCAGGACTCTTCCTCTTCCTCCCTTCTTGTATTTATCCCTGTGGGTGTGGGATGTTGGCCCCTTCCCCAGCCTGTTCTCTGCCATGCCCACTTCTAGAGAAGGAGCCCATCTCACTCTAGCTGTTTCCAGCTCTGTAGCTCTCTCTTTTCTTGCATCCTTCCATGCATCCACGCTGTCCTACAGGGTGTTTTGTGGTAGGAACTGCTTGCCCACTTGGGTTTCTGTGAAGACTAGACCAGTACTCTACCCCCCACCAACCCAGGGTAGATTAGTGCCCTTTTCCCTCTGCTATGCTTTCCTTTTTGAACTCCCTTTTATCTCCCTATCCCCTCTACCCCCTCATCTTTCTCCCATTACTGTGTTGCATCCAACGTGTACCTCCCTGGGTTTGGTCTTCCCTCCTCCCCTTACCCTACTTCTTGGACCAATTGTTATGGTACAGAAGTTTTCTCTTTTATACTCACCATACTGTTTCTACTTACCTCAGAGGGC
>PVJH01007125.1:0-95507 GCA_004026705.1 Nesogale talazaci | reverse complement strand
AGATCTGACAGAGAGAGAAAGGCCTTCCCGGCGAACAGTGGTTCTCAACCTTCTGAAGGCCCTGACCCTTTCAGACAGTTCCTCACATTGGGGTGGTGACCCCAACCCTAAAATTATTTTCACTGCTACTTCATCACGCGAAGTTACGAATCGGTCATATAAATATCTGGTACGTTGGATGTGTTAGGGGACCCCTGTGCGAGGCTCATTCGACCCCCAAAGGGGTCACGGCCCACAAGTTGAGAAGCACTGCTTTACCTGCACTCAGGATTTAGACTTCTCAACTTCTGTCGGTCCAAGTCGCCCCAGGGTTCTAGCTCTAACACAGCAGCACTTGTTACGAAGGTTAGTTGGTGGTTACGAGCTGGCTGCTACTAGCTGCAAGGTCAGCAGTTTGAGACCATCAGACAGGCTTGAAACCCACGGCGGCGGGGGATGGGGGTGGGGGGAGATGCCCTCTGCCCTGGGTGTTACTATGTGTGAGAAATGACTCAATGGCAGACAGCGAGATGCTGAGACAGGAGCTAATAATAATGGTTTCAACGGTGCTAAATACTTGCTTATTTCCTTCTTAGTTGGTAACTCACGCTTCTCCTAATTGGGCCAAGGGGAGCGAGAAGGGCTGCATTTTCGGGGATTTTGAGATGACGAGAAGCACCCTGGAGTTGCCCGTGTCGGGCACACCCTCCTGGCTCCTGGGCTCCCCCCGGACTCACAGCGACCCCACAGGACAGCGTAGGGCCGCCCTGCCCATGAGCTTCTGTCCAGACACGTGATCCAAGTGGCCCGGCCAGCCGGAGGCACCGTCCTGGGCCCTTTACCACTGGGTTCCGGGGCACGCTCTGACCTGGATCTCTGACATCATCAAGTTCCACACCCTCGTTGACACCAGGAGGAAGCTGAAGCTGGCAGGAAATGGGGTGTCATTTCACAAGTGAACCCGGGAGGGTTCTAATCAAAGTCCTGGAGGCGCCAACCTCCTGGGATAGGGAAGAATGGATCCCACCCCCCAGCAAAAGCCAGAGGCCTGCACCAGCAGCCAGGACAGTCCTGGTGCCAGGCATGAGGAGGTAGGAGGGGGGCCCCGGGCTCACTTTGACCTCACAGTGCTGCTCCCTTCCATAGGAAGTTCCCGCTGGACCAGAGCGGGCAGTCAACTCCTGTCTGGGCTGTGGCTAATCTCTGGGAGTTTGAGAAGCCCAGACATTGCCCCAGCTGCTGACGGGCAGTTTCTGCAAATGTGGTGGCCGCCTCCTTGCCTGCCCTGGGCACCCCTCCCCCATGTCACACTTCCCCCATTTGCCTCTTGGGCACATTCTTTATCATTTGGACCCTTGGGGCAAAGTGCCCCCCTGCCCACACACACATACCCACCCCGCAACCAGGGATCTAAACAGCTAGTTCACCCAGTGGATGGCAGGGTCACCTGAAAAGATGCCTCACTCTTCTGGGGACAAGGACCCTTGAGATTGAGGCCACCATTATAAATAGCCAAGAAGGCCACCGTCCTTGTTTTAATGAACTCATCTATGTATTTGGTCAATCTGACGGCCGAGTTCTACATACAGCCTCCCCAGACACTGTGGATAAGGAGATAGGTCCGCCCCTGCCCTCCCCCCCAACCCTATTCTCAGTCCTCCGGGCCCCACCCCCTCCCTGCAAGACGCCTCTGCCCCCGCCTCTGCCCCTGCAGCATCTTCCAAGAGGAGGTGCAAGGGAAAAGCAAAGCCGGCCGCTCGCCCACCGCCAGGGTGACCTCAGCCATGGTCCTCCCCGTCCAGCTGCATCACCTGTCAAATGCCACCGTGAAGGTACCCGGAAGTCGGCAACTCACCCGCGAACCAGCTCCCCGGAGAAACCGTATACCCCAGCCTGCCCGAGCAGGATCAACCATCTTCCATTTCATGCGGTTCAGCAAACACTGACTAAGTCCCTGCCTAGCATCACGCTAAGTGCTAGGAGAGGCAGAAACGAAAATACCCGAGGATCAAGATCCACTGCGCAGGCAAAACACCCCAGTCAACAGGCCCCCTCCACCCGGTGTTCTGTGTCTAACAGGCAGGCACCCAAATGGAGCTGGGCTCTTCAGGGCTGCTACCCACCCCCCTCCACCCCACCCCCGCCCCTTTCTTCTCCCCAAACCACGTGAGTCGGCAGAAGTAGGTTAGAAATCTCATTAAAGTGTGTTTCTCCCCTAGGACTGTGCGACTCTCCTACCACCTGTTCAGGTGAGGGCTGGGCCTGTCTGCTCTTCCTGAGCAGAAGCCGGTTCCCAAAGCTGTGGAAGCATCCCCCACCTGGAAGGGCCACTTGAAGCCGATAAGTCATTTAACGGACTTCTGGTCCCAGACTGTTTCCCCCGAGGGAGCCAAGACCAACAGCTCACAAACTAGACTCCTGACCTGACCAGCCCCTCTTCTCTTCCCATTGTTCTGTGAACAAGATGGTCTTCCTGCAAGCCAGGCCCCTCTTGATATCCAGAACCCTCCCGCATCCTCACTCTGCCTCTGGGCCTTTGCACATGCCTGCGGTTTCCAGCACGCTTGTTTTCCTGTCTCAGCACCACCTGGCAGACTTTGCACACCTTGGCTTGGTGCGCGATGTTGTCCTTCTGGTCTGGGACACGGCGCAGTTCAGCTCTGGTCCCCAGGCCCTGCCTCAATATGCAAAACAACCCCCACAGCACGTAACTTTATGATCAGACTTTCATTCTTGATTTTCAGATGTGTAGAGGTTTTCCCCAAACTTTCCCTGACATCACGGACTCCTGGCCTGGGCCTTCCCCGAGCTCAGCCGCCCTGGGAGGGGGATATGAAAGTAGACAGGCCAAAGGGAAATACGAGGCCTCCACTCTGCGACCTTTGAGAAGGTGTGGCGATTTTTCTCCCTGATGGCAGGTTCCTCATCAACAGTGCTCCAGGCAGGGCTGTGCCATCCGTCCAGGTAGCCCAGCTGGGGTAGGTGTGAGATTCGGGGCTAAGAATCTGCTGGCACGTTGGGCACTGCTTGGGCCATAGACCCTCTTTGCAAACTCTAGTCCTGTCTCTTTTAGCGGAAGTCTTCCAGAGCACTGAGACTGTTACAGATAACTCAATCATCCCCTTAAGCGCATTCCTCATAAGACAATTACTTAAAGGAACATCTCTGGCAAGCTCTCCAATCTACCAACTTCTCTTCTCATATATGTGCTCCTGCCCCCAATGGGATCCCTTTCCCCCACTTCACAGTTGGGCCAACCAAGGCCGAAGCAGACAGTGGTGTTTGCTTCTTGACTATGTGACAGGAGAGAGGTCCGGAGAGGACAGCGATCACTGCGCGTCTCTGAGCCCCAGAGGCTTATACCAGGAGAGGCAATGGATGAGAAGGTGGAGACCGAGGGGTTTGGGAGAAGTGGTTTCTGGCCCCAGACCTTTCCCTGCTGTCAATCCCAGACAAGGTCCAGCTTCCTAGTGGACACCCAGCTTTGAGTCTTCGGGATGCTTTGCCCAGTTGCAACCAAATAATTGCGCATAGTCACCAATGTCCCCTCTCTCCCGGAGGACGTGGGCCTCTCACTTGCTATTCTCCTTCTATCCCTGCTCCCCAGCACCTGGTCACTCGCGACCAGGTCAGGGAACTGACTCCACGCTAAATGAGTGAAGATGGGGCTTATCGAGGTGTGAGGTACCCGCACAGGCCACAGCAGGCCTAGGGGAGAAGGCTAGAAAGGGTTGCGGGGCTCCGTGGGGCAGTGTCCCTCAGGAGCTGGTGGCAGGCCCGTCTCTTTCACGGCGTGGTGACAGGGGCATCCCTGCTGCCCTTCTGGTCCCCAGCCACCAGCGTGCATCCACAGCAGTGGTTCTCTACCTTCCTCAGGCCACAACCCCCAAGCAGAAAATGATTTTCGTGCTTCTTCCTCACCATCCTTTTGCGACCGTTATGAATTGGGTGACCGCTGTGAAAGGGTTATTCAACACCCCCCAAAGGGGTCGCGACCCACAGACTGAGAACCGCTGGTCTAAAGACTCCTCGCTGGAAGCAAGGACGTGATGGCAATGCTTTGGGCCTAGCTAAGTGGACACCTTGACATCTGAACTTTCCCTCCCTGTTACCTCGCGGATTCCCCCTGGTGGAGGCCCTGAAGCAGGGTGTAGAACTGACCCCTGTGGGTTTCTAAGACTGCAACTTCTGATGGGAGTAGAGAAGCCCCTCTTTCTTCCACCGAAGGGCCTTGTGGTTCTCACGCCCACTTGCTGCCACTCTGTCACCAGGGGTCCTGCACCAGAACCAGCCCCAGTCGATCAAGGCACCGCGGCCCAAAGTGGCAGGGCCAGGGCGAGACTCCACCAAGACTGGAGCCTCGTGAGGAAGCTCTCCATCCTGAAAACGTCCCTGGGAAGGACGGCTTGCTCCTGGGAGTGGAGTAAGTCAGGACCTAGAACTCGCTTTGCCGGACTGAGCCAACATTTCAGGGGACGGATGTACAGAAGCTGCTGCTGAACTGGGATTCGACTTCAACTGTACTTTAGATCTGTTAGCCGCCCTTGACACAAATACATGCCACGGAATATTCCTCCCCTCCCCCAGCAGGAAGCCTTGCGCCTGAGGCCTGCCCCACACTTATCACAGTCCTCTATGTTCCTCCTATTTCCATGTGGCTTTTCCCAAACAGGTGTCCCTTTTGAAGGATGCCCCCCAGCTGGTCCACGCACCACCTCTGCCCACGCTGTTACCCTAACAGACATTGCTAATCAATCGCAGCACCTTTCCCCGATCTGGCTCCAGCTTCGGATTCCTCCTCAGAACCTGCTTTGTGAGCCTCAGGCATGGCAAGGGACAAGAGGCCACCCCTATAACTGGGAGGAGACATCCAGGGGTGGGGGAAGCGGACGGGGTCCAGAAAAGACTAGGATGGAGGGATGGCGTCCACAGATGCTAACACACGAACCTTGAAGACATAAACAAGAACCGCCCAGGCCTCAACTGGCCTCCCCGTGTCCAGAGGCAGCAAGAGGGAGGGATGGGCACTCTTCAGACCACGGCAATGTGAGGGGACCCAGAGAGAGGAGGTGCTGGGGAAGGAGGACATACACAAGGAGGGAGAGGGCATTGTAGGGGAGAAAGAACAGGCCTGGGAAATGAAGGGCAGGTGAGCTGGCCATCTAGGAGCACCTCGGACTAGGCTGGGGAGGCTGCCTTGCTATGCAGCCCCTGACCACTCCCACCCCTGCACCCCTAGGCTGCCGAAGGAGCAGCAGCTGCCAGGAGAGGGAGGCGCCCAGCTTTCCTGAACGCCCGCCAGACTCGGCCGCACAAACCCTCCTGCGGGGTTGCTCAGCACACACTCCTCAGAGAGGAAGGCCACTCACACGGCCACGCCGCTCCCATAGCATCCCCAGTCCCTGCTCAGCACTGCCACTCCCAGAGAGCGTGCTCCAGAGACAGAACAAACCCAGGATCCTTGTGTGGCACACGAGGAGAACCAGGGCCCTGAGAAGGGTGGTGGCATGCCCACCATGTCCCCCAAGGGACCCTCTGGATGGCTATGTCTGAATATTAACTCTCAGGTATCTTTCCTCAAGGATGCCCCAGAGAGCTGGCACCTCCAAATACTGCAGCTATCTATCCCGGGGGTTCAGGAGGCTTCTCTTGGGGGAAGCTGAGTCTCTGATGGTCAAGGACGGATGAACAGTTGGGAATACTTTACAGAAACCTCTATCCTTTTCACTGCAGGGGGCTACTCTAGTCTCTAAAAGGTCTGATCGGTTGATGGTGAAAAAAAAACCTACAACCACCTCCTTCTTGCAGAAATTCCCATGAGACCCCAGTTTGGGCTGAGAACCAAGGCAGGAAGAGACAGGCAAGGAGTCATCCCTCATATGAGGCGCCACTTTTCTGACCACACGGAAGACCACAGGAGAGGAGGTAACTAACTGCCCACTCTGTACACCGGGGGCCCTGCTTCCAGAAACAGCTGTGTAGGAGACTATGAGCCAGAGGTGTCAGTTCAAACACAGGCTCCTCCTGTCTGTCCTGTCAGGACACAAGGCTAACGTCAAGGTCTGTCTTGTAGAGGCGCCAACGTTCTCCTCTATACCATGGGGACAATAATAACTACTTTAGCAAGTCGATGCGAGGCCTAAGCGGAGAACTGCAATGAACGATGGATGATATGCTTGTCTGTAGATGCAGACTTTCTGAGGGGCACGTGTCACCATAACAAGCGTCCCAGTCACGGGATTCAGAAGGAAAACCAGGACAACCATTTACAGAGGGATGGCTAGCTGTTCGGCCGCTGTCCTGAGCTGTGTCCCCCCCAGCCTCATGGCTAAAGATTTGACATCACACCATTTTTAACAGAGGACTCAGGGGTCCAGGGAGTGACTGGCTCAGAGTCACATAGCAGGGGGAAGAAGCCTGACTCCCATCCACACCCCAGGGAGCCCCAGGTCTTCATCATGAAGATCCACTCTGTCAGGACAGGTCCTCGCACTCCCAACCAGGTCTAGCAGAGTGTTCATAACCATTTCCTTCCCCAAATGAGGCTGGCTGGAGGATGGTGAGGTGCTCCTTTGTGATGGGTAATTTGATAGTCTGCTTCCACACGCTCTGAAGGCAGGTGCCCAGGGCGGGGAGGTGGAGGGGAGCACTGTGCGCGCTCGGTGCCATCAAAGGCAGGGGGGGAGTGTAAACTCAGTAGGCCAACTACTACAAGAGCAAGTCTTGGACAACAACTGTGCAGATGGGACTCCTTTGTCCAGAATCTTCAAATGTGTACCCTCCTGAGGTGCCACCTTCCCAGTTTCTTGACCAGGTCAGGAAGATGATTTTTTTTTTTTTTGCCCTCCTTTAGATGTGTCCTGGCTTTCCAGCTTTTCTGTACTACTTCTGTAATGTATTACTTCAATAATCAGGAAGAGCTGATAGGATGTTGGCCCTTCCAGGATGGAAGGAGCAGATCCTAGGCCGACCCTGGAGAATCTTTTCCCTAAACACCCTACGAACCAAGGAGTGAGTGTGTGTGTGTGTGTGTGTGTGTGTGTGTGCGCGCGCGCGCACGTGCGCGTGTTAGATTTGCTTTGGGGACATAGTCCCAGGACATTTGAAGCCAACTCTTACTAGCTACAGGACGCCCGCTTCTCTGGGGTCCCACCTGGGAGGAAGGAGAAACTGTATGGGGGTGCTTGGCACCCATCCTCTCAGGCCTCAAAACTGTATCATCAAAGCCAGAAGGTTACCTCTGATGTGGCTGCCTTTTGAATCTTGAGTCCTGTGATGGCTCCATTTTGCAGGTTGAGAAACTCAGGCTTAGAAAGGTTCACTGACTCCCCTCCGGGTCACACAGATACAGATCCAGAGGCAGAACTAAGTCCCGAGCTCCATGGACTGTCCACTCTGGGGGCAGTTCTTGTTAGGAACAGGTGTTCTTGCTGGCTCCTAAGTAATCGAGCCTCGTGACACAGGCACGGATAAGCGCGAGCGGGCTAAGACTTGGGTCACTCACCGGCCTAAGCACCCTGACCAGCTGAGGTGTGTGCTGAGGGCATAGGAAAGGTGAATGGGTAGGGGGTAAAAAAGGAACTACAAATATCAGCTATAACCATGTGACTTGTTCCAGGCATGAAGACTCTGTTATATTTACTGCTTGTTTTGTTGTTATGAATATGTTTCCCTCTGTGTGTACAATATGGGGTGAAGTTTACTTCAAATCATTTGTTCTTCAGCGATTACTCTGAACCCTTGGAAATTCCCCAGTGTTTAAAATTCCCTCATTACTGGGGAGGAGCCCTGGTGGCACAGTGGCTAGGAGCCGGGTAAGAACCCCCAGGTCAGCAGTTCAGAGCCAGCAGCCGCTCCGGGTGAGAGAGATGAGGATCTTGACTTCTGGTCCAAATACAGCCTCAGAAATGCACAGGGGCAATTCTGCCCTGTCCCATTAGGAGTCAGAATCAACTCAGGGGCAGTGCTTAGAGCTGTGTTATCTAGATTGCCAGACTAGCCGGGAGGGCTGGGCTCAGGGGCAGAGGCTAGCTGTGATCGGAGGGGGTGGGGGTGAGGACATAATCCATCAGGAAAGCAGCTCCCGGCAGGCCCCGGATGCTCCACACTTCCCTTGTTGACAAAAGAGGACGTCCTTGCTCCACCCTGGGAATTACCTGGGCCTCGCCCCACGCACCTCTTTTCCATTTGATCCCAATGTATCGTATTTTTCCGACCATAAGATGCACTTTTTCTCCCCCAAACAGGGGGAAAAAACAAGGGTGCACCTTATGGTCCAAAGGGGTGGGACCCCATAACATTTTAGTATACTGGTACTATTTGTTTCAGAATATTCTTTTTCTTGTTTTCTTGCTCTAAAAGCAGGGTGTGTCTTAAGGTCAGGGGAAGCTTGTGGACCCAAAAAATACGGTAGCTCCTTTTTTGCTCCTGTAAAACGGATCCGCACCCACAGCACTTTCTGTGCGATCTGAGAGCCCTCCAGAGCATTCTGGGACCTGAGAGAGGCATGGAAGCCAGGAGGTCGGGGTGAGGGCGGGCAGCCACAGGGTGGAGTAGAACTGGGCAGAACTGCCCCTCTGGGTCTTCCCAGATATTAAATCTTTATGGAGTCGATGTTTACAGGTTTGGTTTTTCTCCTAAAGAGAGAGCACTGGGTTCAAACCGCTGACCTTGTGGTGAGAAGCTCAGGGGCAGCCCACTCCCCCATCAGAGAGCCTCTGACCACACCCTGATTGCTATTGTGAAGTAGCAGTGGCGGTGGTGGCTGGAAGGGGCCATCCATTCCTTTGCAACGCAGACGGACGTAACCCCACGTCCGGGGCATGGGGCGAAACAGAGACGGCACCACTTTCACGAACCATGGCTGGGCGCGAGGCAATCGCATGTGACCAGATCTACAAGTGGATCATCCTCCACCACACAGGTGGGTCTCGCCCAAGAGCTGAGACCTTAGGAGTCAAGAGGGAGTGCTCCCCTGGGTGTCTTCTGCTTTCTGGCCGTGGAGTCTGGCCAAACGGCCCCACTCTGGGTTCTTCCCACGCACTGTGAGGCCAGGGACCTCAGTCTTTCACTGACCCACAGTGAGCACTTCCCAGGCAAGGCCAAAGCCTCGATCATTGGGTTTCTCACCATGGCTAAGACGACGCCTTGGTGACTTCTCACATTCACCATCTCCACCTGGCGACATGCCACCCCAGAGGGGGCTCAGGAGCAATGTCACCCTCTTCCTCGGACCGCAGTCTGAAGGTCAGAGGCACCAGGCGGCCCAAACCCAACAGAGGGGGGAGGGGATCTCCAAGGCGACAATCCTCACACTTCAGAGGCAACGGCTTCTACCCTTTGATCTTCATCCTCTAGAAACACCCCCTGCTCGCTCCCACGGTCTGCCAGGCCAGGGACCTCAGGGGCCTTCTAGGAAAGAACAACCGAGAGGACTGCTTGGAGGAGGTGTCGAGGCTGAAAGCAAGCCCACCGCTCAGTCTTAGCTGCCTGGCCCAAGCAATGGGCTCTCACCCAAGAATAAGACAGATCAGCAAGCCTTGAAAAAGAGGAACAGTGACTGGCCTCTGTTTATTGGCTATAAAGCCACCAGGCTGGGTGGGGGCAGGGGCCTCTTGCACAAGACTGTCTTTATCTGGAAGCAGAAGTCACATTCCAGCCTCTCAGCGGCAGGCACCTCATTCCTCGCCTGCCCTCGGCTACTTATTAACCAGCAGCCAGGCCGAAGGGGTGGGCAGGGCCCTGGCTGGGCGAATGTGGGCACCACTGGGAGGTGCCATCCATCAGGGCTCAAATCCTTCCTGGCTGTGGGACCCCCAGGACGTCCAATCATCTCCGTGAGCCTCAGTTTCCCCAGAGACCATGGAGACAGGGTTAGTGGGCCCTGCCACCCAAGGTGACAAGGAGGGCAGTTTGGGTGTGGAAGGGCTCAGCCGGGCCTGGTACACACGGCCAGCACCCGCTCACTGTCTCCGTCCTTGTGGAGGGCAGAGGAAAAGCATCCCTTTCCCCGGGCTGCAGGAGGAAGCCAGCTCACAGGTATGGGCCCCGTGCGGCAAGCACCAGGAGCACAAGGCCCTGGCAGTCAAGACCCATCAGTGAGCATGCCGACTGACGTGGGGGACGGGGCGGGGGGGAGTCACGATGACTCAGTCCCTCTCCTACCACTCAACAGCTGCTCCGGGAGGCAGGAGGCAGACACTGGGGCATGCCTAACTGATTTTCCACGGTCGACGTCAGGAGGGGAAGCGCACATGACAGACGGCCCAGGCGACGGCCCAAGGGTGGCTCTTCTTTCCGTGCTGGCTTGGGAGAAGCAGCTGCCATCAAGTCCCGCCGACTCACGGCCACCCCATGTGTCACCATGCTGTATGGGATCTTCAGCAGCTGGTCCCCCCACCCCCACGCCGCCCATCCCTTTAACGTGATCACCATCAGCTTCTCTCTCTTCGAAGGTGCCTCTGGGAGGCTTTGAACCACCAACCTTGAGGCTAGCAGTCAAGTGCATTCTCTCCATTTGCAACATCCAGGGACCCCCTTGGCTCCAGAAGCAATCCTTTAACCCACCTATGCCTCTCCCTGGATCACGGGGAACCTGACCGCGGCACGTGCTCCCATCACCCTACAAATGTCTGCCCAGGAAAGCCAAGCTCTTCAAGTTCCAGAGCAGCCCCCGCCCCCTGGGCTATAACACCAGCACAGAGGGTCCAGGTTATCCTGTTGATGGGACCGAGCAGTGCAGATGGTGAGCACGGTGCTGCTCAGGGCGGCTTGGGTTTGTTTCTCACCACGAGGAAAAGGACGGCTGTGTGAGAGCTTGTGATATGACCTGTCGTGAAAAGAACTTCTCACCGAACGTCCTAGCCTCAACGAAGGGGACCTTCTAAAATGACAGTTCCCGAGACCTGGCTCTGCATGAGGGTGAGCGTGACGCTGCAGGAAGGGCAGGTTCCTACCCTATGCAATGCCTTTAAGCCAATGACGATCCTGCACTGGCCGCCACGGGGTTTCCGTGCGTACGGGGGCACAGTGGGCCCAATGTGACGGAGGCCTGCCGAGGAGACAGCACAACTGTGTCAATGTCAAGTGTCTCGGGGCGGATCGTGGTTGCCGGGCTTACATAAGAGAATGGCCTTGCACTTATGAAATACCTGCAGAAGGCTTGGGGGCAAAGGGGCATGGGGCCTGTGACTTAGCTCCCAGTGATTCCGCAAAACAGGAGGCATGAGCTGGGAGGACTACCTACAAAGCACCGCTGAGAGAGCGAGACAAAGCACCCGTGACGACTATTCCTGCAACCTTTCTGAGGGTTTTCAATGAAAAGCAAAATAAAACCAAAAAAGTCCAAGAAGACGCTTGTGACAACAGCCCCAATTCCCAGAGCATCTCGTCTGTGCTCCGCCAGGACCCAGGCTCACCCTCTCACACCATCCTGGTCTCTAATTCTCAGCGTCACAATGCCACGCAGCTGCCCGACTGCCTTCCAGGCTTGCAGCAGGGCCTGAGACCGGTGTGGTCTCTCCTGGGCAGAGAGTCACCCCAAAGAGAAAAGAGGTCTGTCCAAGGTGACCCCATGGAGCGGGAGGGCAGGGTGGAGGCTAGGACGCTACAGCCGGGGCTGGGTCTCT
Organism: Nesogale talazaci; assembly: GCA_004026705.1. Classification (NCBI taxonomy): domain Eukaryota; kingdom Metazoa; phylum Chordata; class Mammalia; order Afrosoricida; family Tenrecidae; genus Nesogale; species Nesogale talazaci. The sequence continues at coordinate 83,901 of PVJH01007125.1, read as the reverse complement.
TGGCTTGGGCCTCCCACGTGGGGTCTGCGTGGGCATAGCTGAGCAGCCAGGCTTGGGGGCTCTGTCCTCTCTTCTTGGGGCTCCCATCTCAGGTCCCCCACCACAGGGGAGCCGGCACCACCGCAGGGAAAGCCCAAGAGCCACTTACGTTTTGTGTCTCCTCAGAAAGGACGGCTGTTCTTGACCTGTGGCAAAGAGATGAAACAAAGGAGAAAAAAAAAAGACTCCATTAGGGTCTCCGCATAGCTGTGCACACCTCACTGAGCAGGTACTGGGGAGGGGCCCAGTAGAGCTAGGACCCTCTGGGTCTCTCTCTCTCACACATACACACACTCACATACATATATGCACGTGTGCTCATGTAGCCTCCGACCCTTACAGACACAGACATACATAAACACACATGTTCACACATGCAGTATCTCATTACAGGTCCACACAATCACACACACACAGAGGCACACAGTCATATAAAGGTCCCTACGCAATGTCACACAGACCCACGTGGGCACACTCACACAGATGTACACAAACACACACACAGACATATGTGCAGGCATGCCCTCACCTACACTCCCACAGACCACTTGTCTAGATGCTATGACAGCAAGACGCACTGCCATCCTCCTGCCCGTGCTGAGGGCAGGGCCCCGCTCCCAGCTCCATAGGGTCTGGCTACCCCCAGCTCTGACAGCTCACCAAACGCCATCAGGAAACCAAGCCTGTGATTGGCCGCCCCCCCCCCCCACAAGCTCACGGAGGCACGGGGTCTAGCTGGAGCATTGGTGGGAGAGTCAGGTGGCCAGATTCTTGTAGAAGGTCCAGTGTGAGCCACCAAGGAAGACTCCACTTTTGCTGAGTCGCTGTGATTGCTCAAGGGTCCTTTTTAGTTTTTGTTTTGCTTGGTGGCTTGTTTGTTGTTGTTGTTATTGCTTTTTGGGGGGGTGTAATAAAACACCTCTGTTCTTTGGAACTCAAGAATTTGGGAAACAATACAAGGGAAAGGAGGTCACTTTGGCTTTTCATTCCACCATCAAAGCCACTTGTGGGAGGATGGGGGTGCTCCAGGTCCCCCAGAAACTAAAAATGTAAAACTCTAGGAAAGGCTCCTTATCAACTAAGATCTCACCACTCGGTAAACAGTTACATCGGGATTACAGACAAGAGACAAGGGGAAAGGGGGAGGGCAGAGAAGGTCTCTGGGTTTGTCTTCTCTTTTCAAATCTCCGTCTTTGCCTCCAAGTACCTGCCCTTAAGCCTTCTCCCCACCACCAGGCCCTCCGAGACCCTGTAAAAGAGCTCCTGAGAGTTTCTGGACATCGGGCATCTTTACGCAAAGGGTCCGCTTTGGTGCTCTCTCTCCTGCAAAGTCCCCAGTGGGTTTGAACCACAGACCCTGTAGTTAGTAGCTTCATGCTTATGCCATAGCCCCTGGACCAGGGTTCCTTAGCCTCTTCTCCAGTCCGTGAGCGCGGATGCTCACTGTCCTCCTGCAGCAGCTCACCCTGCATTCCAGGCTGTGTGGGGCAGGAATAGTGTACCAGGCACAGCTCTGGGCAGTACAAAACATGACGGAGGACGAATTCCCTCAACTCACAGAGCCTGGAAACATGGAGACGGGGATGGATTAGCCATGCCTGCCACAGGTGCAGATACCACAGTGTGCCGATACAGCTGATGTTACACAGAACTGTACCAAGGGTAGCGGGACACAAGGAAGAAGGTGTTTTGATGAGGAGCGAGGGAAAGGTAGCACACTTTTGTCTGGGCTAAGACCTTAGAAGGTGCAGGAAGCCAGCACGGCTGAGAAAAGAGGAGGAGAAAGGCACCAGGCCAGCTGAGGACACCCCTGGCCCTTCTTCTGAGGCTTGTCTCCTGGAGACCCAGGCACCCCACTCAGTTCTTGGGATTCCAATGAGCTGAGTCCACCTCCCACTTCCAAGGGTGGGTGGTGAGCCAGGCCTAACCAATCAGCAGGGACTGTTGTCATTGAGACATTGACTCATACCTAGAATTTGTGAGTGAAGACGGAGACTTTTGCTAAAAATATTGGGGGGGGGGGGGAGAAAAGAGAGGAACAAGCCCTTTCTAGGCTTTATATTTTGAATCTGGGAGCAAGAAGGGGCACCTTAGGGAGCTGGGCAGGGAGCCGGGAAGGAGGGAAAAAAAGACACTGACTTGATGGTATCTCTCAGCACCTGGATCCAGCCATCCCTGAAGTACACCTTGGGCTTTTCAGCTAAAAAACAAAACGTAACAGAAACACCAGACCCAACCCACTGCCATCGATTCAATTCCAACTCACAGTCACCCTACCCGGGCTTATCAGGGGCGAAGTCTTTAGGGGTGCGACAGGTTGGCCCGTCTCGCTCAGAGTGGCTGGTGAGTGCACTTGAACCCCTGGCTTTGAAGTTAGTGGCGCAACACTTAACCCGCAGGGCCCAGGCGGCTCCTTTGAGCTGGTCCGTGAAAACAACGACAAAAGGAAATGCCCACAAAACTCCAGCTCATCGTCATCGAGTCGAATCCGACGGGAAGCAGCCCTACAGGACAGAGTAGAACTGCCCCTGTGGGGTTCCAGGACCGTCCGTCTGTCTGTCCGTCTGTCTCAGCAGGAGTAGCAAGCAAGCCTCCCCTTTCTCCGCAGGAGCAGTTGGCGGATGCTGCCAAGGGCTCTCCTTGCGGTGCACAGATCCACACATAACCACTACGTGCTCTGGTTTGACTGTGTTGGACCCGATTTCTGCCCCTGGCAACCCTAAGGGGGAAGCCTCCCTCCACACCCTGCCTTGAACTTGCTGTGTAATTGTATGCATTGGCCCCTTTCTCTCCCGACCCTCCGCCCATCAGCAAAGGAGGGGGGTGCTCAGGTCCCCCCGGCAGCCCCAACACTGTAGCTCTCACGGTGCCCACTGCCCAGGTGAGGGCCCACCCCACCGCAGGCACCCTGCCGAGGAGATGTTGAAACCAGCCCTTCTCGACTCCGTTAAAACAGGCAGGGAGGCCTTGGTGTAAACACCCATGGCTGGGCCCCTCCTCGGGCGTGTCTGAGTCAGCCCCATGTCTGGGCTGGGGCCCAAGACCCTGCTCTTCTCACCGACTCCCAGGTGACACCCACACAGCGGGTCTGGGAACCGGGTTAAGAGAAACAAAGCTCTGAGTCTCTCCCACTTTCCCAGTTCCCCAGGGAGGGGAGGGCCCCACTCCCCCCACCCCCCATCCCCAGTCCAAAAACAACCAGGAGCCAGGCAGGAGGCCACAGCGGCCTGTCCTCACACCAGGACCCCCACTGGGGAGAACACCTTCTGGGGCTTCAGAGGCGGACCAGTCTTTAAACAAGACAGCAAGACAGCGCCAGGCCTCCTGCAGCCAGGCCTCCTGCTGGCCCTTCCGGCCCTGGAATTGGCCTCAATGCGAGAAGCTGTGAGGCTGATGCTACCAGGCCACATGCTGGCCTTCGGGGAGGTGTGAATAGGCCCCAGTGGGGATCCCACCAGCAGGCGGTTCACCAGCACCAAGTCCTGCCTTAACCTGACCAACCACTGTCCATATTCTTTGCTGCGGAAGCTCCTGATTTACATCTGACTTGGATGCCTTGAAAAGCTGCCTGTGGTTTCTGGACTGTGGACCAGGGACCGGCAAGGGTTTTCCCTTCCATCCATTCCCACAGGAGGATGGCTGTGTCCCTGCTGTGTCATCTTGGACAAGGTTCCTTACCCTTTCTGGGGCCTGGGGTGTCAACTGCAAAAAGGAAAATAAACTTAGAGGGCCCATTGGGGCAATTCAGGGGGGTGGATGATGCTGACAAAGCACCACGGGCTGGCTTGGGGTTTTGCTAGAGCGACAAGGTACCATTGTTGGCTGAGCCCCGGTGGCAGAGTGGTTGTGTGCGGGACTGCGGCCCACAGGTTGATGGTTCAAATCCAGCAGCAGCTCTCCAGGAGCAAGGCTGGGCTTCCTACTCCCACCGGGCAGTGATGCCACCAAAAAAAAAAAAAAAAAGATACCATTGCTTTTGCTGCTGTTAATGGCAATCCTACTCTGAAGTCAGGCGACCCCTCACACCGTGGGGTCCGTGCCAGCCTCACGATCCGTGGCAGATTGAACTCCTCTGCTCCCCAAGATTATGATGATACCTGGAAGTAGATGACCAGGCCTTTCTTCCTGATCCGTCTTATTCTGGAAGTGCTGCAGAAACCTGCCCAGCATCACGGCAACACACAAGCCTTCACCAACAGATGATGACGGCTGGGCACGAAGGGCAGTCACCAGAAATCAAACCCTGGCCTCCTGCCCAGAGGGCAGAAACAGACCACTGCCTCATCCAGAAGTGCTTATCACCCTCTTCTCCCAAAGCCGGGCCCCACGATGGATAGCAATAGCAGTCCCGCTGGGCAGGTGGTCAGAGTTTCAGGCCCACCCCAGACCTGAATGCGGACAGTCGGTGGGTCAGGTTAAGGCGGGACTTGCACAGGTTAAGGGGATTGTCACAGGGCACCCCGGGTGATGTCTGCCTGCTCTCGGGTCTGAGGCCCCAGCTGGTTGGTGCTGTTGCTACTTTTGACATGTTTCGAGGCTCCAAGACGGAGCCAAGAGGCCACCAGAGAATCCCTCGAGCAGCTTCTGAAGTCCCTGCCTGAGGGGAAGACAGGCGGAGGTCGGAGATGCAATGAAATGCGGGAAGGCAGTGCCTCTCAGCCTCTCACCCAGGGGGAGCGCAAGGCCCCGTCTGTTCTTGAATGAGCTACATACAGCAGGCAACATCCCTCACCAGACTCCACTCCACAGCCAGGGGAACACAAGACACGGAAAACAACACCACAGCTCTCGGATGGGGGGCTTTGGGGAGACTCCGGCAGCTTCTCTACTAGCATGGCCGCAACTGCCTCTCTGCTCAGCTGGGATCTGGATCTGCAGCCTGCTCAGGGCAGAGGCGGGGCTAGACCCGGGCTGGGATGGGGTGTCCCCCTGGCTGGGACAGGAAATGTCTTTGGCCCAAGGCAGAGCCGCCTTGGGAGGCACTCAGGGGCGCCTGGCCCTGGCGATTTCCCTGGCTTCAGCTTTGCTCCACCGCAGGCACAGCTGACACCAGGGACGAGGCCATAAATCCAGTGCACCCTGACCCTCTGCACAGGGCAGACCTCCCGTTGGAGAAGCTAGAAAGTGAAAGATCTGGGAGGCTCCTCGTGGACCACGCTGGCGCGTGAACCTGGGCAGGGACTGCTCCCCATCCATCCAGGGCCAGGCCATGGCACAGGGAAGACACGGGTTTGTGAGACTGGGGCACTCGTGAGTCCAGGTCATGTCCTCCTCCAGGGTGCACAGGGCCCAGGGCTATGACATCTTGGCCCTACGTCTGGAGAAACTAAACGCCCATTGAATGTGCACAAAGTGCCCGCATTAAAAAAAAAAACAAAAACAAAAACAAAAAACACCGCCCCATCCATGCATGTGCACAGCCGCTTTATTTGTAGAAGTCTAAAACAAAAGCCAAGTCGGACTCCCTTTCCAGGTGAACAGTCAGCTACACAAACAGCCATCTATCCATGTCCTGGAATACCAGTCAGGAATCAAAAAGGAAGACATTGAAACATGCAAACAGCCTGGCCTCCTGAGAAGTTAGACTGAGTGAAATGAGCCAGTAGAGAAAAGGGTTCATCCCCGAGGGGTGCCTGCCTGTACATGTTGTTGAAAGTACCGCTTTACAGATGGACAGCTGATGGCTGGGAGGGCAGCTGGAGGACAGACAGAACCGCTGTGATGGGCGAACAGCAGCAAAGTCTCTGTGGCCATGGGAGGGTTCTGTCTGTCTGTCTGTCTGTCTGTAGCCATGGAGTCAACTCGCCCTCGTGGGGACGCCACTGGGATCGCCAGGCCTGAGCCCCGTTGGCACAGCGGGTTAGGCACGGGGCTCCGAAGCTAAAAGCCAGGAGTTCAAACCCCGCAGCTGCTCCCGGTCAGACAGATGAGGTGGTCTGCTCCCAGATGTGTAGCCTCAGAAAGCCTCTGGATCAATCCTACTCAGTCCCGTCGACTCACTCGGGGTCCGAGTCAACCCAAGGGCAAAGGGCCCTGGGCGTTCTTCTGAAGTACCTCTGTACCTCCGGGGGGACTAGAACCTCCAACCTTTCTGTTACCAGCCGAGTGCGTTCACCACTCAGACAGCTTCCATGTCAACACCTTGGTGTGCCACAAGAGATAGGGATGTTGGGACTTCATCTCATAGACCTCGGATGCGGTGTCAGGAGAGAAAGACATCGTGCTGGGTGAAGGGGTGGGGAGGAGGTGAGAGAAGGCCTTCAACGAGATGAATTGAGACGGGGACTTGACAACAGGAATGGGCTCCAGCATCCGGACAATGGTGAGGCTGGTTGGGGACCGGCAGTGTTTCCTTCTGTTGCGTACCAGGTGGCTGTGGGTCGGATGCCATGGCATCACAACAGCACAGTGCTGAGGACATTATCTTTGGGAGACGCTGGGGAAAGAAGGCACAGGGTTGCCCTGGGTCTTGTGTTTTTCAACTGCAAATCTGGTGTGACCTCAAAAGAAGAGTTTTAAGGAGGGGTACATTGAAACATTAGCTATGGATTCTTTAAAACCATTTGGTTAGCACTTTGTCCATGTGTCACACAATTCACTAATTCAATCCTGTTGAGAAGAGTTGTACGAATGTGCTTTGCATACAATGGATGGAAGATGGATTGTGATGTGTGGCGGGTCATGTGCTTATGTTAATTTCATGATTGAGATGTAGAGGGGGAGTCTAGCCTGTTAATCTGGAGATAGCCATTGAGTAGCCAATGAGACCTCCGTGTGGGCATGGCTTTCTCCTGATACATCTGGGAAATCTCGCGATATTTCCCTCATGGAGATGAGAAGCTATCTCCCCCCCCCCCCCCCAGTTGTTTGGGAGTCAGTCTCCGAGACAACGAACTACAGAGAAGACAAGGTGGCAGTGTCCAAGGAGCTGGACAAGCTGGAGGAGAAGCCACATGGCCTTACCCTAATGGGACCAGACCTCTGAAGTTGGAGAAGCTACGTGGAGACCCCTGCCAGTGCTGAGTTACTTCTACCACCACGGAAGCAAGGAGCCATGGGGAGACCCCTGCCAGCGCCGGGACACTGCACCCACTGGCCTGTGACTTCATGAGTCGGAAGGAGACTTTATAGACTGATATCAGGCATATGGGTTAATATTGGACTTATGATTTGTACTGGACTGGGTTGGAATGCTTTCTTAATGTCCTATCCCTCTTGTATATAAACCTTTCTCTTATTTCCATATGCGAGAGTATATATTTGTTTCTCTAGTTTACCCAGAATAACACATGATGAGAGTTGTATGCGTCCCCAATAAAATGATTTTTTTTTTAAAAAAAGGAAGAGTTGTACGATTGTCACCTTGAACATGTCTCTTTTTCTCCCCCATCTTATTTTAAATTCATTTAATTGGGGGCTTTTATAGCTTTTATCACAATCCATACATCATCGAGCACATTTGTACATATGTTGTCATCATCATTTTCTTTTTTTGTAACGCTGTTTTTTCTTTTTTTTTCAATAAAAAACTGGTCTGCATTTAACCATCCCCTTTTTTTTCCCCCCACATCACTGCCCTAGGGGGAGTAGGAAGTCCAGCCTTGCTCCTGGAGAGCTGCTGCTGGATTTGAACCGTCAACCCTGTGGGCCACAGTCCTGTACACAACCACTGCACCACCAGGGCTCAGCTGCTTTTTTCTTTCTTTTTGGTTAATTGGCCCTCATACCACTCCTATCACAACCCATCCATCCATCCATGGTGTCAAGCACATTTGTACCTTTGCCATCATCACTCTCAAAACATGTGCTTTTTACCTGAGCCCTTGGTAACCCTGAACATTTCATGTCCAATTCTGAAACATGTTCCTTTTCCTGGCACTCACTGATATTTGGGTAAATTTCTTTCCAATTGTGGCAAAAATATAGACAACAAAACAGTCTCCAACTCTACAACTTCTACTTGTATCATTCAGTGTCATTGTTGGAAATTAACTTTAAATGTAAAGTGATAAAGCGATACCCTTTTCATATGAAAAGTTGACTCAAAGACACCTATGCCCAGAACTGCTTCCAAGAGACCTCCATGGGAGCGAGAAGACACTAAGAGACATCTCTGCCCAGCACTTTTGCAATGGAACAGCAGACTTGAAAGATATCCTTTTACTTTCTGTCAAGGTCTGTTCTAATGTATGTGCTTCTGCCAGTGATGGAGAGGAGCCCTGGGGACACTGAACTGCTTAACCGCGAGGTTGGTGGTTCGGACCCACCATCCGCTCTGTGAGAGAAAGCAGCAGTTATCAGTTCCCAGACCAATGGGGAGCCTCCGAAATCCAAGGCAGGTTCCCTTTGAGTTGAGTGGGCTGTTGTTGCTGTTGTGGTTATTGCTGAGGTTTCAGTTTGCTGGTTCCCAAAGATGGGAGAAAAATCCATTGCTCCAAAAGAAGAACATGTTCTTGACTAGATTTCCAGATCCCACGTTGGGTGCCTCCTCTCAGACTCAAAGCAGAGGTATCTTGAAAAACCAGTGGAAGGCCAATGGCATCACAATGACCCACAAAACAGCACACACACCACCACCACCTCCTCCTCCTCCTCCACCACCATTTCCACCACCATCACCACCACCACCACCACCACCACCGCCACCGCCACCGCCACCGCCACCGCCACCGCCACCTCCACCACCACCACCACCGCCACCACACGAGGCAACCATGATAGGGTCTGTTCTTACAACAAGCAGCGTTATTTCTTCCTTATGCATCAGAGAATTCTCCCAAACATGAATGAAGAAAGGCCACACCATATAATACAAGCTGGAAAGCTGAGAGAGGGCCAGACAGGATAAGTATTGGTCACACAGACAGTCAGGGGCCAAAGACATGCAAATGATCATGCTTCCCGTGCCCAACGGTGGGTCTTTGATTTTAAAAAGTCTCTGTGAGCCTTCATGAGTCATTTGTGATTGGTTGTTTAACACCTCTCGGCCCCAGAGTCTGGTCTAGAGCAGGGTGCAGTCTGGATCACCTGCCACATCCCTGGGGCCTGGGACATAGGTTGGGACAAATGCACGTTACATGGGTGAGTGGGTAGGTGGCTGTCTGGGTCAGCGGGTGACTGGGGCGGGCAGGTGGGCAGATCGTGATTGATAGGTGTCGTCTGGGCGATCAACCCATGTGAGGTGGATTGCAGGGCTCAGTCAGTGAGCCTCGCCTTTCTAGTTCTCGGGTCTCTTGCTTTCTGATGGTCGGAGCAGGGTGCAGCTTGTCTTAGCCAGCTCCCTGCTTCAGCCGGCAAGGTTCACTTCCTGCCAGACATCCCTGAGAAGAAGTCACATGGACCTACCCTGATGCAGCCCTGGGTGCTGGAGCAGCCACGTAGAGATCCTGCCAGTGCTAAGATAGTTACACCCTCACGGATTCAGCTTTCCTCCTGCAGTCAGCGTCATTGCATGTGTTTTGTAAGATTGATGAGGACTTTGTGGATCGGTGTCAGACATAGGGGCTAATGTTGGACTTGTGGGCTTGGGCAACACTGGGTTGGGATGTTTTCTTGATGTGCACTCACCCTTTATGTAAAACTCCCTTAAACATGAGTTTCTGTGGATTTGTTTCTCTAATGTACCCAGACTAACACACGGAATGTCCAGCTTTTTGCTCCTTAAGGCGCTAAAGTTCCCTTGTATGACAGATTTTTCCCAAAGCAGTGTGCCCTTTGATCCCAAACTGTTACTTCCATGAGCATTCGTCAGGGCTCTCATCTCAGGAAAGCGAAATCCTTTGAGCTCTTCCTTTACCATGAGGATGGCTCGGGGTCCCGCTGTGAAAGCACTGGCTTTCTTTGCATGAAGTTGTGGGCAGAAAAGCCCACGTGTGTGTGTGTGTGTGTGTGTGTGTGTGTGTGTGTGTGCAGGGGGAAGGATGATAGATTCCGTATGGATTTAGGAGTCTAGGTCCCCTCAGCTATTCATATTTCGGGCTCTCCTTTCGGGGACCGAGGGAGTGGGGTGCTGTTGATCACGAGTGGCAAGCAACGGCCGTGTCCCCGGCCCTGGACTGAACGCAGGCGTCCCTCTACGGGTGGCTGAGTGGGCTCTCAATCTAAGCAAAGGCCACAAAGGTCTAAGCTTGGGCCAGAAGAGCGTCAGTATCTCTGAGCAGGGAGAAACTCTGTCAGTGTTAATGCAGGTCATCTTTGCATGCCCAGCACGAGGAAGAGGCTCAAGGGAAGTGTCCCAAACAGGCAGGATTGAGCTGGCCCTTGATGTGTGGTTTAAGGACTCAAGTAGAAAGCAAATGTCTGGAGAATGATGAGGGCAACAAATGTACACATGTGCTTGACATACAATGGATGGATGGATGGATGGATGGGTGGATGGATTGTCATGAGTTATATGTGGTTCTAATAAATTGATTTTTAAAAACAGAACCAAAAAATGGACAGACCCTATTGTCTGGGATAAAGCACTTGCATCAATTGAGATTCACATTGTGGTTTGAATTCTGGAATAGTTTAAAAATAAGAACATGCAGGCTGAGCCCCGGTGGCGTAGTGGTTGTGCGCGGGACTGCGGCCCACTGGGATGGAGGTTCAATTCCCGCTCACAGGAGCAAAGGCTGGGCCTCCTACTCCCACCACCAGGGCAGTGATGCCTAAAAAATAAAAATAAAAAAAATAAGAACATGCTGCACCAACTTTAGTTACTGCTGTAAAATGTTCTGTAATATCGATCTATTTCCTTTTTGGGGGGGTTTATTTTTTTCCCAATGACATTATTGGGGGCTCTTACAACTCCTACAACATTCCATACATCATTCGTATCGAGCATATTTGTACACATGTGGCCATCTTCAAATATTTTCTAATCGAGTCCTTAATATAAACTCTTCTTTCCCCCTCCTCTTTTTTTTTAAAAATAAATCATTTTATTGGGGACTCATGCAATGATCTATTTCTTAATCTTAGGACAACAGCAGTATCTTTAAAATGCACTTGTAAAATTTTACCTTTTTAAGTAAAACTTAAATTTCAAGTGCAAAAAAAAAGAACCCCAAAACAGTGGCTTGAGGAAAGGCCCAAAGCCAGGGGGAGGCCTCAGGATCCGTTGCTTAGCCTAGAAAGAGAAACCGGCCCAATCAGAGGCAAGAGGCAAGCAGCTGAGGCAGATGAGGACTTGATTTCCTGAGAAGCCACTGAAGGTCTTGGAGCAGAAGGGTGGCATGTTCAGAGCCAGCCCCTGGGTGGTGCAGAAAGGTACCCAAGAACAGACATGACTTTGCTGAAATCCACTGGCCAACCACATCCGCCAGCCCTCACCAAGCACAAAAGTATCCTCAAGCGAAGGACTTCTCTTTGCCGGAAGGAGGACAGAGCGTGGCAATGAGTCATTTAGCAATTACACAGTGGCTCAAAAAAGTCCTGACAGGGACTCTCAGAATGTCCCAGCACAAAGGACCATACAGAGTGAAGGTCCCGGCCCCCCCATTTCATAGACTCGAGGGAACCTGAGAAGCACCAAGGTGAGCAGGGTAACCCTTTAGCCGGTGCCTACCAGCCCAAATCTGCTCAGACCCCGCTTGAGGGAGCACACAGGCAGCGAGTGCTCTCCCTGGCAGATGGCGTCAGCTTCTCCTTCCACCTCAACACCATGCCAGAAACGGTGGCCAGAGTTCTCCCCACATGCCGGGCTCGTGCTCATTCTCAGAACAGAGACCGAGCTTTCCAGGAACCCCCATTCTGGATTCTGGAGGTGCCAGTGAGCCGCCAAGCCCTACAAAATCTCAGAACAGTCTGGCCCTCACCCTCCATCCCCAGTGGCCGTGATAAAATCAGGAGTGAGCGTCCCGAGCCTGATCACCCCCCGGGTGAGGGCAGCCGCACAAACACCGTCCTTCACTTCACCTTGACCAAGGAGCGTCTGAGAACCGCCGAATGTGGAGTGGAAGCAGGGCAGAACACGTGGACATGGAAGGATGGCCTTTTCACGTGCCTCACTTCAGGACCTCAGTCTGGGCATCCAGAGGGAGGGTGGGCAAAAGGAGACTCTACCTGTCTGATCCCACGGGCCACATCCCCAAACTCCACAGGGAAGGGACCGCTTTCCCTTCCCTTTCAGGGCATCGTACGTCCTTGCCACAAACCAAGATTATCCATGATCTCCTAACTTGTTCCAGGTGGGTCTCCCTTCCCAGCCTCCTCCAAAGCTGGGAGCTACTTGCATGTGAGACTTCTACTTATCCCGGCTCTATCAGTGCGGGCATCCCGTCTAACAGACTAGATGCTCAATAAACATCCTCAGCACAACCAGGGGAATGGAGAACAACTTGGGTGTCGTAGGGCCTCTGGTCCAAATTCACTTCTTACCATTCCCTAGCTACGTGTGCTGGGCAAGTGGACTTCTCTGGGTCTTCAGGAACCCACCTACCGAGACATGAGTTAAACACAGGACGGGAAATCATGTATCGTGGGAATGCCATGAATACTGGTCCCTTTCCTTCTCGGAAAACTGGAGGAGTTCCTCCAGGGCAAGTTCAAAATCAATCAATAGGTGTGTTTCAGTCACTGAGTGGGCGGCACTCCCGGTGATTCAGATCGCCTATTGAGAAGGGCCTGGGCACATCCAAAATGGTCAGACATGCAGAGCAGAGCTACACGGAATCGAGCAAACGACAGAATGAAGCGCATGACGTCATTTTTCTTCAAAATGAGACTAGAGGGCTGAGCCCCGGTGGCGTAGTGGTTGTGCGTGGGACTGCGGCCCACTGGGACAGAGGTTCAATTCCAGCAGTGGGGCTGGGTCTCCTACTCCCACCACCAGAGAGCAGTGATGCCCCCCCCCCAAAAAAAAAAAAGGAGACTAGAGCTGAAGAGATTCTGAACAGAGCAAAGAAGACATCAAAGCTGAAATGAAAAATAATCCAGAGTGCTAAAAACAGCATTCCTCCATATAGAATGAGGTAAAGCAGAATGCAGAGAAAAATGCATTGTATCAATGGTCTACAATACTATAAAGAAAGCTGGGCTGAGCCCCAGTGGCGTCAGTGGTTGAGTGCGGGACTGCAGCCCGCGGGCTTGGCCATTCAAATCCAGCAGCGGCTCTCAGGAGCGGCACTGGGTAGTGTCTACCGCCACCCAAGGCAGTGATGCCCACACACACACACACACACACACACACACAAAGCTAATCTAATGTACATTTATAGACTAGGTGATTTGTGCATATATTATACATATGCATATATGCACATTTTAATGCATTTTACCTTTTTCAATGATCCATGTGTATATATATACATATATATAATATATATATATATTATATGTGCCACACTGTCAAGGTAGTGGTAGCTAGAGTGGGCCTTGAATCAGGAGGGCTTCCGGCAGAAGGTCACATTGTTAATGCACCCAGTTTTGTTTGCTGAATGTGTATTATTTTTGCAGTTAAAATAGCTTTTTAAAATTTTCTTACAAAGTTAAAAGTACATTTACCTTAAAGACATCACCATCATTTTATTTATTTATTTTTGGAGGGGGGGCATCACTGCCCTCTGGTGGGAGTGGGAGGCCCAGCCTTGCTCCTGGAGACCTGCTGCTGGATTTGAACCGCCAAGCCAGTGGGCCACAGTCCCACACGCAACCACTACGCCACCGGGTCTCAGCCCACTATCATTTTATTAAGGAACATTATAAACATTATAAATCTATGTCAGTAGCATTAATTACTTAGCCAACGGAATGGCATTTTAAAATCTTTTTTTTTTTTTTTGAAATTTAAAATCTTATGTTCGATAAGAAAAGAATAGTACACATGTTTAGGTCAGCTTTTTAGATTAAAATACAAGAATTGTTGACTGGTATAAATTAAACACCTAAAGTGAGTGGATACAATATTTATAGAAACAATGAAAGGAGGTAAGGCAAAACGTTCAATTACGCTCATTCATACAGAACTACATTTGTTGGACTAAAACAGGTCATTAAAAAAAAAACCCAGCGAGGATGAAAATGGTAAATATATGATAGCCTTTAGTTATCATTTACTGGACACCCTCAAAGCAAAAGAGTTGAACAAAAGTCCGATGACTTCCAAATCCATAACCTTGAACTAGCTGTCAGCTGCTTCTCCTGCACTAAGTCATAGCCCTAATCTAAGAACAATTAGTTCTAATAACATGGCCTTACTCGACACTCGCCATCACGAAGAGCTCACTGGAAGATACGGGTGCCATAGCAAAGTATGCTGAAGAAATCAGATCGTGCCTGGTGATCCGGAAGAACAGTATCCAAGGTCTTAATGCCTTGTCTTCAAATGATTAGCCAACTAAGTGAGACGTCAGCTAAGTCCCCAGGGAAGAAGCACCCCAGCCTGTGTGACTCAAGAATTGTAAATAATAAGCTCCAAGACCAGAGCAGAGAACTGTATTAGAGCTTCAATTCTGAACACTAGGTTTGTAGAAGGCTAAGCATGAATGAAAGCTCAAGATCCATTTTCAGGGTCCTCGCATGAATGAAACACTGGACAATCCCCTCTGACCATTGCTCAGGGATGTGAATAATCTTGCTATCAGGCAGGCAGTGTTAGAAAGAGAATTAATGTGAACCAAAAAAAAAAAAAAAAAGGAAAGAGAATTAATGTGGATGGAATTAGGTTAAAATTTAGCACCATATCAGTTTTTCTTCCTTGGACCCATTTTAAATTTGTTCTAGTTTCTAATTATTTGTTTAATTTTATTATTGCTGTTTTGTTTAATTGAATTGTTTTGTTTATTTGTTCCATATGACTTTACTGATGTGAAATTCAATTTGGTAAATCTACAGAAACAGTAACTGGTTGAATGACTTCTAAGGGTCATGACAAAGGTAATGGGAAACTAAGAATAATAAGTTCAAGAATGAAGAAAAGGTCCTAACCTTGATTGTGGTGATCATTACACAACTCTTTTTATTTTTTTTTATTTTGGGGGGGGCATCACTGCTCTCCGGTGGTGGGAGTAGGAGGCCCAGCCCCACTGCTGGAATTGAACCTCCGTCCCAGTGGGCCGCAGTCCCGTGCACAACCACTACGCCACCGGGGCTCAGCCCCATTACACAACTCTTAAGTATGTCTAAACCACTGGATTTTATCATGTGAAATATGTCAATGTTAAAAAAATTTTTTTCAAGTAGGGTGGGAAAAAACTGTACACAGACATTCCCAATAGTTTTATTCGTAATAGGCCCAACCTGGAAACAAGCCAAATGTTCATCCACGGGAGAATGGATAAAGAAATGTGGTATACATCCATACAATGTAATACTATTCAGCAATAAAAAGAAATGAAGTATCAATACTCAGCAGCAGCCTGGATGAATCTCCACTATGCCAGGCCTAGAAATAGTTTCCAGATGCATTCTCCACTGAAGGATACACTCTAGCCCCTCCCCTCTTTAAGTGAAGTTCTAGGTGCTACACTAACTACTGGAGTTAGAAATGTGCTTGCCTATTGGAAGAGGACTGGGGGCCGGAGCCTACTTTCTGGAGAGCTAGCAATGTTCCTTATCTCCAACTGCATGGCAGTTACTTGTGGGGGGAAATGTGTCAAAGCCCCACCCATCTGTGATGGGCCTTTGTGTTTCCCTGCATGTATATTATCGCTCCATCTCTCAATTGTTTGGTAGCCATGTGAGAATTAAGAAAAGAACGATTCCCTACGCTCTGCTACCTGAGAATTCTGGCTCAATACATCCCAGGTAGAACCTGGGAATTGGAATTCCTAAGCAAGCATTCCAGGTAATCCCACTGAGTCTTGATGGGGAGGGTAGTGGTTATGGGTCTTGGCGGCAGGTTGAGCCCTCCCCCGCTCCTGGGGAGAAAGATGAGGACTTCTACTCCTATAAAGATGTACAGGCTCGACACCCACGTGGGCTGTCCTACAGGAAGACTACCAATCAGAATCAACTTGATGGCAGTTAGTGAGAAGCACAAGGTGCCAACCCTGCCAACACACATCTTATCTATTACAGCCCTGCCCCCTATTTCCAATGCCACCCCCTTTAATAATCCAGGATGGCTTTAGGAGAATCGGGTGGTCGAGCCAGAAACCCATTGATCTGTGGTTCTCTCTGCCTTCCCCTCTGCCCCTCCCTCCCCCAACTTCCCTCTGCGAAGCCTCTGGCCAGGTGAGATGCAAGAAGAAACAGCCTGGTCCAAAGAAGCCATAACTCCCTGAAAGATGCTACTTTGGGTCAGTTTGGATCTGCAGCAAAAGAATTCTTTAAAGGGTTAAAACAAACAAAAATCAACCCTGTCACTGTGAGAACCAGAGTGCACCTGACCCAAGGCGGGTACAGTCCATGGCCTCAAATGCTTGGGCCTCCTTCTTAGCCTAAAGCTGAAGAATGCAAAAGAAAGGCAGAAGAAAAGGGGATGTCTCTGAATTATGGTGGTGGCAAAAAACATTGCTTAAATCATAGACTGCCAGAGGACCCGGGACATCTGTCTAGGAAGAGCTGCCATCAGAATGCTCCTCAGAGGTGTGGATGGCAAAATGTCCCTCCATATGCTTTGGACACGTTATCAGGAGGGACCAGTGCCAGAAAAAGGACATCATGCTTGGTCACACAGAGATTCGGTGAAAAGAGAGGAAGATGGACAAGAAGATCCATCCACAGACAGGCATGCAAGGATGGACTCAAAACACAGCGGGGAGGATGGTGTGGGACCAGGCTGCCTGCCACCCTTGTTCACAGGGGTGCAAGGAGTGGGAACAGACTTCATGGCACCTATCAACAGCGAAGCCGGGCTGCGTGTTCCCAGGAAGGTCAAAGGCAGCGAGTTAATGGCCTGTATACCTGTTCAACAGCATGTCCAGGCCTTCACCCCGTGCTCCCAGAAAGTGCTCAGGGCAAGACTCGTTGACACAGAAAATGCAGTGCGCGCTCACGCTCAGCAGTGGCCGAGTCTCCCTGTTTCCTAGACCAGTCTCCCTCCTCACCCGCTATCCGGACTCTTCATCCTTGCCTGGTTTCTCAGCCACTGCCACCCCCTCCCCCCAACCCAGTCTGACCCCATTCAAATGCATGCTCCCCTCAAACCCAACCCTAAGCTCCTATCAAATCCAGCACCACCCCCCACCCCCAACCCACCTCCTCCTTTTCCTCTCTCCTGCTGGGACTCTGGGGGACTGAGTCGACAAAGAGCTCAGCTACTTCAGGCCTCTGCCTTTGCATCTGCTGTACACCCCCCTCCCCAAAACACCAGTCCGTCCTGTTTTTCCAGCCTCAGAAAATGCCAACTTTGACCTGACCTCCCCTGAGAAGCTTGAGGGCCTCCTGCCCATACAGCCATGGACGTCATCATCACAGCTGCGACATGATCTGATCTCCCTTGAGAGCTAACACTCTACCCCAAATCAGTGCCTGCCCAGGCGCCTGTTCCAGAAGCAAACCCGCTGCATTCGAGTGGACTCCAACCCAGAGGTTTTCCAAGACTGGAAATCTTGACAGGAGCAGCAGCCCCATCCTTCTCCTAGAGAGTGACTGCTGGGTTTGAACTGCCAGTCTTAGCAGCACCCCTGCATCACTAGGGCTTCTTTGAACAGATCTTGGTCACAAGGTTTACTTAAATGAACCATGTTACAAAGAGCTCTCGTCCTCAGACGACGAATCCCTTAGAGGTTCCTACTCCCGCAGCCCTCTCCCTGGAACCCAGACATTCACACAACTGCTTCAGCCAAGACAGGTGGGCAAGCAGGGAGATGGGAGACACAGGCCCAAAGAATCTGACTCTTCCGTATGACCTTGTGTAAAAGTGAGGGACTGGATTGTGCCAGCTGGGGTGGTTCTAGGGCACCAGTCCAGCCCCAACCCTCAGCCAGCCCCCCTCCTTAACAAGGCTGTGTTCTGGAAGGCCTTTGGGTTTTATGTGCCCTGTCTTGTGGGCTGTGCTCAATGACTTCCAAGAGTCTTCTTGTCGTGGGATTTCTGGAACCACTTGCAGCGAAGCACAGTTCCCAAATCCTGATAGCAGGAAAAGTGGGGCTGGAAACCACGGTCACAGGGCCCCAACCGCCTCCTGGGGTGCTGGTCTCCCAGAATAGACAAGAGAATGGATAACTCGCAACAGACTTGAGGTGCCAAGGGACCCACGTGCTCAGCCTTCAACTCCATGGACAGGGCAGCACCTTTGTCCCTCATTTTCCCCAGGCACTGTTCCAATCCCAACGCCTCAGTCATCTGGGATCCAAAAGCCCCAGGGGTCAAAACTCACAGATGACGGAGGAATGGCTTGTTTGAAGGGCCACTCATGCTACAATACAATCAACACGGAGGCCTCTCAGTTGGCCCATCTGTAACATGGACACTAGGACCTCTGGTAGTGCCCCTTGGGGCTACTACGCAGAGACGGGCAGGGCTGGGTTAGTTGTCTCTAGCTGCACCTCAGTGTCCCCCTGAAGGACACATGCTCCTGAGTGCACCTCAGTTCTGAGCACAGGCACCGGTGACTTGGGACCTCATGACACCTACTAATCAGCTGTTCTGTGGCCGAGCCCAGCTTTACAGCTTACCACAGGCTTACTCAGCCTCATCGCTCCCAATCCCCCTCAAGGACACAAGGAGGTGGGTCCCGGGTCCTTGCTGCCCAGACAGGCAAACCTACGCTGGAGAGGCTGAAAGGACATGTCCAAGGTCACCAGTCAATTAAGGCAAGAGGCAGTACTGAAACCCACAACCCTGAGGACAAGCTCCTGCTACTGAGTCCCTACCTTAGCCCAGAAGCAAAAGCCTGCCCCGCCCATTTTACAGATGAGGAAACTGAGTCTAAAGGCCAGCTGCCCAAGGTCAGATGGAGGTGGGGGAGGAAGGGGTGAGGGACAAGTCTAAGACCTCTAGCCTCTCTGCCAAGCCCACTCTGAGATTCTCAGACAGTGCCCTCAATCTCCCTCTCTAGTCCACAACACCATCCCGATACCGTTGCTCCCTTCTGGCCAGTCCCTCATGCCCACCTCACGCTCCTCGGATGACTGTGGTTGTGAGAGAGGCGGGCGGTTGCTAGGCGCTCACCAGCGCTCTCTCTCATAAAAATAAACTCCTTCTGGCTGGGAGACTCTGGGCGAGCTCCCCTCCCTTCCAGCCAATAAAAAAAAATTAAAAAGAATTTTGGAGAAGATCTCCTCTGTGACATTTATTTGAACGTCGCCAGCAGTGCCAAAGAGGGGAGGCCAAATTACCCAAGTCCAAATGCAGCCACGTGCCCCGAAACCTCCGACCGAAAAGACCCTCCGCTTGGGCATCTGGGCAGTCACTGCGCGGATTTATTCCCCCCAGGCCGCCAGGAAATGGGGTCTCAGGCTGCCTCCCCAGCCTTTGGGGTTGGTCCTGGGGAGAGGCCAACGCTGGCAAAGGCCAGCGGTAACGAAAATAGCCAGGCCAGGGCCCTGCCCAGCACACACCTCCCTCCTCATGCCCATGAAGGCTGCCCACAGGGTCCCTCACCAGTCCAGGCTTAAGTCTAGCCTTAGGGCTGCTGGATTCCGAGCTGGATAAGGGGTTCTGGGCATTCACTCGTCTGGGCATCTTCGCTCGGAGGAGGATAAGAATCCCAAGGGGTATCCACACATGGGAGGGGGAAAGTTGGGAGGAGGGTGTATCTGTCAGCTATCCCTGCCCGATGCCTATCTATCCCACCCTGGGCCCCCGCTCCCTCCCTCCACCAAGGCTTCAAAAGGATGGATACTAGCACCACACGCTATGCAGTATCCTCAGAGATATGCCACCCCTTCACCTGTTTGCAATCAGGGATCGCCCAGGTGAACCCGCTCTGCTCCTTGGGCCCTTCGGAGCAAACGGGGGCACTCCCCTCGGGCACAGCCAGGGACCCCGAGACACAGCCGCATCGAAGCCACCCACTCAGAGCCACGCACGTGCGCATACACAGGCAAGGGCTCTGACGGAAACAGCCACACCGCCCAACACCCAGGCACACTCGTGTGCACACATAGGCGCACAGAGCCCAAGACACAGCCGCACAGAAATGCACGGGGGTGGGGGTGGGGGGGGTGCACACCGACACCAAAACCCACACCAGCCAGGGCACAAGTACACACTCTGGAGGACACGGAGAAAGAAAACAGCCGCTCTCACACACGAACGTGCACAGGGTCACGGGGACGGACGAGGAGATGGGGCTGGGGGCGCGCGCGCGCGCGGGCGCGCGTACACACACACACACACACACACACACACACACACCTCTGCCACCTACACCAGAGGATCCAGCCCTTTCGCCAGCGAAACAATAAGAGTCCCGCCAGCCAGCCGGGACGATCAAGGGACTTCTTCCTCCTTCCTTCGGTGATGAAAGGGAGTCCAAATAGGGCAACCCGGGAGGGCGGAGGGACGAGGCCAGGCTGGCGAGCACACCCCGCGGCAGCGCCAAGGGCTGGGCTGGGGAGGGGGCTTCGGAGAGCGGGGCTGCGCTGGGGCCCCGGCGCCCCGCCCGCGTGGCGCCCCGCGATCGCCGTACCTGGGGCGGCCGCGCCCCGCGTTCCGTACCTGGGGTGGCCCCGGAGCTCCCCGCGCTGCCTTCCGCTGGCCGGGGACCGCCTGCCCGCCCGATCTCTGGCCCGCGGTCTCCCCGCGGCTTCCCGGTGCCCGCCGGCCTCTGCGTTCCGTGTCCGCGTGGCTCGGGGCTGGCGGCAGCGCGCGGCTGGAGCGAGCGGCCGGGACTCGGCGCTGGCGGCGGCGCGGAGGAAGCGGTAATTTAGAAGCAGCTTCTTCCTGACCTCGCGTGTCTGTTGTCTGAGCAGGCAGCTCTCAGCATCACCCATCCTGCTGGGTGGAAAAATACCAGCTCGGCCGGGCCAGGGGCGGGGCCGGGGCCGGGCAGGGGCGGGGCCTGGTGGCCGGGCCCCGCCTCGAGCACAGAGGCGCGCGCGCAGGCACACCACACACACACACACACACACACACACACACACATACACACACATGCACACGCGCACGCACGCACGCGCGCACTGGGAACACACAAAGAGACCGGGCACGCCGAGAGCGCGCGCGCACCCTCTCTGCTCAGGGCGAACACTGGGCCTCCCCCTCCCCACTCCAGGCTGGAGCCCGACCTCCGTCCCCTTCCTGCTTTCTGCTGAATAGCAACAGAGCCCCCCACCCCCACCCCGCAGCACGCCCTGCCCTACCACCAGCCACCCCACGCCACCAGGCGCCCAGCCGCTGGAGCGAGCCTGAGATCCAAACGACCACGCTCACCTGGCGTCTTGGTGACTCCTGTAAAAATAGGTCCAGGAGACCCTCCCTCCCTGCTTACCGGTAGACCCTCCCTCCCTCCCTGCCGAGGGGTGGGGGCGAAGCCAGATTGTGCTGGGAACCTACCTGCCTGTGGAGAGAGAGCTCTGGGATCTTGACTTGGCCAGACTTCTGCTCCTGTAACCACGAGGGAGCTCTTGGAGCTCCCAGAGCCTAGGTTTCCTCATCGGTAACGTGGCGATGAGGTCCGCGGAGCCCACCTCCACGAGAATCCAGCGTTGACCCCGTGAAGAGCACAGAACCGCAGCCAGAACCTAGCAAGTACCGAGCCATTATTTTTAAATGAGAGTTGGGGTGGGAGGTGCCCTTATTCTTGCCCTTAGAATGAGGGAGTCCTCAGAGATGTGCTTACTGTATACACTCCCCCCTTCTCCCCCCCCCACCCCCCAGCCCTTGGGCAAGACGTGGGAGGGGGGGTATGGGAGAAGAAAGCTGGCCTTTCTTCACTCCTCCCTGGCACCCATGCTGGCTTTCTGCTCTCCCACCCTGCGTTTCACTCCCTGCCCCTGGGAGATTGTTTGGAGTTTGACAATCTTACCTCCTCTCAAAACAAGAAACAGAACAGAAAGACCCAACAGGCCCACAGGGCAGGCCCAGGCTAGACCCCTGCCTGGAAGGGTCCCAGTACCATCCCTGAGGATTCAGAGCATTCCGGAAGGGACACGCATTCCTCAGTGTTTCCTCACCCAAGCTCCCCTTCTCCCTCTCCAGTTCCAGCTTGATCTCCAGCAGGCTCCATCCACTGTCCAGTGCACCTCCATCCAAGGCCGCCAAGCACAGGGTCTTCTGTTAGCCCTCGTGCTCCTTCCTGCACGAGCACCACAGCCGTCCTCGGGGGCACCCCCGCTAGCTCTCCTTGGACCTGGATAATTGCACCTATTTTGGAGATGCAAAAACAGAGGTCGAGAAGAATAACAACGGAGTCCTCCAATCTCTCTCCTCTCTCCGCCCTCCTAACGAAGAGAGCGGTCCCTCTCTGATCTGAGCTGAAGGGCAGGTGCTCAGCACATACTACACACACACACACACACACGTACATCTACACCCTCGCTGTGGGCATGTGTGCCTGCACATGGTACACTGTGTTGAAACCACTGCCTTTGGAGTTGAGCTTCAGCCTAGGGGAAGCTGTGGCAGAGCCTAAAGGGACCAACTGGGTAAAGCAGGTTGGCAGAGGCATGTTCTAGGCAGAGAAAACTACCTGGGCAAAGCCGTGTTTGCCACAGCAGTCGTAGCACTAGGCAGAGGTGTCCTGGGCCGTGCTAAGGTATGTAGAGGCATGTGAGAGCATTGGGTGCCAAGGAAGGGATGAGAGAGGAGCCACATGCTCAGACTGTGTTCTCAGCTTAGGGAAATGCCTTTCTGGCCAGCACCAGAGGGGGGGGGGGGGGGGGTCAGCTAGCTCATGTTGGGTTAGGGTCTTTTGTGAGGGGTCTTGAATCCCAAACAATGGGGGTCTATCTGGCTCTGGCTTTGGCAATGAGTCAGCCCCCTGAGAAGAGGCGGGGTCACCCTTACCCTGGACCTAAATGGGAATTGGATGGCAACCTGCCTTGAGAAGGGTTGAGTCCTCCGAGGTCTGGGAACCATTCTCGGGGTCATGCTTATCCTCCCAAATCCTCAGCAGTCCCCTTCCTCCACTCTGAGGCCCCCGGTTTGCAACAGCGGCCCGAAAACAGACCGGCAGAACCCTTTGATAAGTGGCTGAAATGGTGAAGGTTGTCTTCCATCCCGTCTGCTCTAGGAAAAAAGGCAAGAAGGCAATTAAAATTTCTGTGCTGGCTCTCCAGTGCCCTTAGAACAAAGCACAGTCTCCTAGCAAGGCCTGGCACACTGTGGCCTGCGGGCACTGGCGAACTAGGTGTTCGGAGGGAGAATGAATGGAGGGAAGAAGGGCGGGTGTAGCCGAAGGAAGAGAACTTAGTAGCAAACTGGGGTGCAGTGGGGGACACGGACAGGCAGTATAAGGGATGGAAACTGAGGCAGGGCCTGGGCTGGGACCAATGGACATGCTATGCGCAGACTGGGCAAGAAAGTGTCCTGCGTGGGTTTAGAATGAAGAGCCAGCATAAGTTGCTGTGAACAGCCTCTCTTGAGTCTGTCTGAGCCTTGGAGCCAGGCATATTCTGAACCGTCCTCAGTGGGTAAAAAGTAGCCAGAGGATACCGTAATGACAGTCAAGGACACTAGTGCCCGCCACCCAGGACAAAGCTTGTCCAGTCATCTGTCTTTCAACTTCAAGAGCATTGAGACCTGGACTTGGTGTTCCCCTATGATTCCTTGCATTTGACCCAGGGCCTGATACAGACGAAGCATTTACCAAATGCTCGTTGAATGGATTTTATTTAACAAATCCTTCTCTAGGACCTAACGGTGTTCCTTGTACAGTTTAAAGCACATAAAATGCATTTAACTCATTTAACCCTCACCTCGGTCCTATGAGGTTGATATTGTCGTTGTCCCCCTCCCCCTCCCCCACTCCCATGTTTTACAGAAAGGAAAAACCACGTCCCAGAGCACTTAAGTAACTTCCCTAAGATCCTTTAGCTGGGAAGTAGTAACACTAGCGGCCATATTTTGGAGTGAGGGGATTTATGGCATGGGTGATGGCCAGATAGAAGATTCCAGTCTGAAAGGCCAAGGCTGTGTGTGTGTGTGTGTGTGTGTGTGTGTGTATGTATGTGTGTGTGAGAAGGGGTGAAAGATAAGGAGCAGGAAATGCTACACCCACAACAACTCTGGGGAGACGTGACCACAAGATGGGAGGGGGGTGGGGAAGGCCAGGGGAGCTAGGTCCCTGAGACCAAAGTGGGGGAAGGAATTTTATCCCCGTGCCCTCCCCCCACTTCCATTCCCTGTTCTTTGTGATTCAGACTTGACTTCTCACTTTCAGAACCTCAGTTTCCCCAGAGGCCATACAGAGAAGCAGCCCTGCCTTGCCGTGTCATGTTTAAGATAGGTCAGCAGTCTCTAACTGGAGGGGAGAGGCGGGGAAGGAAACCCCCGGCTGAATCCACGCCGGCTTCTCTGGCTTCCACTGGACTCTACAGTTTCCTGAACCCATGTCTAGGATTACAAAAGCGGGCCAAGTCACCCTTTCAAAATCGGGATTTCTGTTGTCGCTGGAAACATGGGAAGCTGGGGGCCACTCCAAACCCACCCGTGCCCTGTTGACAATGGTCTGCAGTTGAGTGACACCAGCTACCCTCTCACCTTGGAGCAGGGTCAAAGTCCCACCTGTCCGGTCCCCAAAAGTGGCTGAGTGTAAGATCCCTGGGCATAGTCTCCTACCCCTTCACCAGAAGAAGCTGTGAACACCCCAAAGAGCGAATTTTCTGGCAAAAGGGAACAGAGAATCTCAAGGAGCGCTTTCCTTCAGAAGTCAAAAGAATGGCCTGGAATTCTGCCGAGACTCAGCCCTCCCATCTCAGGAATGGGAATCTTGTGCCAGGGAGAGCAACAGATCGAGACAGCACGCGAGACCATGGTTTCAGGCACCGGTCCACGACTCTTAACTTAAAGGCAGGGAGTGTGAGGTTTTAAAACGCTCGTTTGAATGACCATTTTTCAGCCGCTGGC
This sequence comes from Nesogale talazaci, assembly GCA_004026705.1. Classification (NCBI taxonomy): domain Eukaryota; kingdom Metazoa; phylum Chordata; class Mammalia; order Afrosoricida; family Tenrecidae; genus Nesogale; species Nesogale talazaci. The sequence goes on along the minus strand of PVJH01007125.1, from coordinate 58,980 downwards.
ACAGTGGAATAAAATTGATCCAGGACTTTGGAACAAAACACTTGTCCCTTGCCAAAGGGTTTGCCACGGCTATGGGCAACCTCCAAGAATTGTGGAAATTGCACTGGAGGCACAGGCCCGCCGGGGCCCTCCCCTGGCCAGCACGGGGAAGATACCCATTCTTTCATCCCTGCAGAAGAGCGGAAAGCCAAGTCTTCAGCCTTGTGTAGAATCATTCCCAGAACAGCCCTGCAGACAGGTCCTGGTCACTTTCACTTGCTGGCATAGTTTGGTGTGTTTCCACCCCTGTGGAAGCCTGTGATAGAACATGTACCACCTGTCTCCCTAGGCCGGCATCTTCTTGCCCGCTTGTGAATCCCACCTTTCTGTCTCACTGACTGTGTGACCTGAGGTCATCCTGTGACTTTGTGTCTCCCAGTAAAGCTGGCCTTAAATAACAACGCCCGGGTGAGCGCGCCGGTGGGCAGCTAACCATCGGGCTGGGGGTTCAAACCCAGCAGTCCCTCCCCAGGAGAAACAGGAGGCTGTGTGCTCCCACCAAGATTTCCTGCCTTAGCAACCCTTGACAGGGCCACAAGGAGTCCGGATTGCAGAGTGGCTGTGGGTTTGAGTTTGGGTGCCACAGGCTGCTGTAAGATGAGATGGAAATGAGATGACTGCCCCCGTGGGGCCCAGCCCATGGATGCTCAGCAAACATTAACTACACTCCTGTCAGAGTTTCCCTACCTCCACTCCAACCCCCACCCCACCCCCGCTGTGCCTGCCCACCAGCCCTCCTGCAGCCTGGGCCTCAGCCAGGCTTGGACTCACTGACCGGATAGCCCAGAAAGACAGGAGTCCCTGGCCCAGCCCCGTGGGGGGCCTGGAGCAGAGGGGAGCTGGGAAACAAATGCAGACTTGACGAGAGGATGTGGTCTGTGGGCGGTTGGCTCGGTGGCTCACTTCCTCATCTCTGCTGGTGGCAGGGCCCTAGGGGGCAGGTTTGCTGTGTCCTTGCTGGACACGGAGCGTTAGACACACACACACTCACGGCATTTCTTCCTTTACCAAAGCTTTGGCAAACCCTCCAACCCCATCACCACTCTCACGCGGGACTACCGTGGTCTCCCTCCTTCTGGGTGGTCACAGGAACTCCCTCACCCGCTTCCCTCTCCAGCCCCACCCCATTCTCAGCACCGAGGAATGGGAACAGAGTAACTCTGATGGACCCTTTTCCATGGGGTTGAGCATGCCATGAAGGCACAGGCCTGCGATTCTGCTCAGTGTTGACTCGCTGTCACGGAGTCAGGGCTGCCTTGGAGTGAGCCCATGTGGGTTTAGGAGGCAGTCACTGTTGGTGGGAATAGGAAGCCCCCTCTTTCTCTGAGGAGCTGTTAGTAGTTTCAAACTGCCAACCATGTGGATTCGCAGCCTGATGCGCCACTGCTTCCCCACCAGGGCTCCTCCACTCAGTGGTTAAGACACAAAAACGTGATCAAAGACTTCTACAAGTTTGAGAATGGCAGCAGGACATACCAGAGGCCCAAAGGGGAAGCTGCCCAGATAGCGTAAAGCTGGAGTCCTCAAACTTCGGCCCACGGGCCACATGCGGCCCGCCGAGGACATTTATCAGACCTGCCGCTGCCTATCTTACTTAACAACCGACTCATCCTGGGTCCACAGTGAATTTGCTCAGTGGTTGCTTGTTTTTTAATTATAGTCCAGCCCTCCAACGGTCTGAGGGACAGTGAACGGGCTCCCTGGTTAAAAAGTCTGAGGGCCCCTGGAGCGCAAAGGGAGGATGAACTCGAAGTTTACCAGGACTGTGAAGTTTACTCGGCGGTGAAAAGGCGTGCTGCTGGGACGGGCAAAACTGTGACTGACAGGCAGCCGGCTGGCAGACCCCACGCTGTCCGCAGAGCTCATGGTGGGATGGGAGTCCGAAGAGTGGAGCCCCAGGGAAGACCTTCGCAATAGGACCTTGAGATGGGGTGTCTTGACCCAGATGAGAGTGACCCGGTGATAGGAATTGTTCGTGTGGTCGCGTGGTTGGCTTTTTCCTTCACTCTCGCTGCCTGGAGTCCATTCTGATCCTAGCGACCCTGGAAGACAGGGTGGAACTGCTTCCGTGGGTTTCTGAGACAGCTAACTGTTTACAGGCGTTAAAATTAAGCTCAGCCTCTCTCCCAGGGAATGGCCGGTGGTTTTGAGCAGCTAAGCCACCAAGGCTTAGACCTGCACATTTCACTGTGTGTGTGCAGTGAGCTCAAGGAGCAGGCAAAATCAGGACAGCTTCCTTGGGTCTCCTTCCTGCTTTTTCCTGCCCTTCAGCTTCCACAAGGAGGCTCCCATCCCACTGGATCCCATCCCACTGGATCCCATCCCACTGGATCCCATCCCACTGGATCCCATCCCACTGGATCCCATCCCACTGGATCCCATCCCATCCCTTCCCTTGTCTTCCTGCCTCTCTTCTCCGCCATCCCTCACCCTGAGCACTGGGCTTTCCTTCAGACTCTAAGCCACCTTTAGCCTACAGCTTCCCTCGCATGCCAGACTTCCCCCTCAGCCCTGGTTCCTACTTCAGGTCTCTGCTTCCATTCTCCTCCTCAGAAATCCTTCCCTCGCCTCCCTACTGTCCACCCTCTCTGCATGTCCCACACCGGTACCCTGGCCTCGTTTTATCTGACGCGATGGACTTTTGCACAATGAACCATTTCTGCGGAGGCTTTCAGTGTACAGGGAAATCCAAGAGAAAGGACCAGATTTCCACCCGACTGCCCCTGGCCCCTAAGCTTCACCTTTGCCGTGGTGATCCTGTGACGATGGACGAGAACTGGTCTCGTGCATGAAGGTTCACTGAAGCTTGTGCACATCGTCGTCTTCAGTCAACCCTGGGTTTGGAGGGTCCTGCAAGGTTTGACCAGTGCCTCACTCCATGTGTCCCCCTTTCAGGGAAGGGCCACTTGCCCCCAGGTGACCCAGAATGTGTGGGATGCCCTCCCCCCATTCATTTTACTTTTACAGTAATTTGGGTAGCCTTGTGAGTGTACCTTGACCCCTGACAGGCTGACTTGATTCCATCTGCCTCCCCAACTCCACGGCCCACTTCACTTGGCCAGAGCTGTGGCCCAGGTAGTGCTGGGCAGGAGGCGGGGTCACACAGGTGTCATTGAAATGGTAAGCCTGAGGTTGCACACTGTTCGCACACCCGCCCCTCAGGATCACTCCCCCACCCTCACACACCTGCAAGAACACACCTCCACTCCTCATCCCTCACACAGGCCCACCTGTGGGAGCTCTTCCCTCACAGGGGACCAATGACAGGAGCACAGAGGCACCCTACACACTCTCACCTCTGAGAGCATCCCCCCCCACCAGACGTATCTGCCAATGGGAGCACCCCTGTCCCTGCCCATCGATGGGAGCACTCTTCCCCCTTATTCATCACCTCTAACTGCAGAACTGATCCTTTGGGTAGTTGGGGGAGAAAGAAGATGGTCTATAAGACTGTGTGTTCCATGCCATCCATAGGGAGCTGTCCTCTCCACCCAGAGGGACCCAGACCTCTGGCATGGCCCCTCTTCACTCTGTGATCCTGAATAAGCCCACCCCCTGCCCCCCGCCCAGTGCTTCTAGCTCCGTCTCTTCTAGGCCCTCCATAACCTTTGAGGCAGAGGGCTATGGTTCTCAGACGGGGGACCGCCCCTGCTCCAGACCAGCAATGTCAGCGCCAGCGTCATCTGGAAGCTTTTGAGAAATGCGCATGCTTGGGTTGGCAACTAGTGTGTCAATGCCATCGCATCAGTTCTGACTCATAAGCCCCGAAGATGCAAGAAACAGAACCCTACCTGGTCCTGAGTCAATCTCCCAATTGTTATGTTGGGGCCATTGTCCTGAGCCCTGTCTCCATCTGCCTCGCTGAGGGTCCTCCTCTTTCTCGAAGGGTGTCCTTTGACGTTAGCCAGTGTCACATCTTCCAGGTGCCGGGTCTTTCTTGATCACACCTCCAAAGCAGGCGAGACGAAGTCTCACACTCCTCATTGTTCAGGCGTGTGCTGGCTATTCTTTCCTCAGGACAGATTGGTTGGTTCTTCTGGAAGGTTCTGCTGTGGAGTGCCGAATTGATAACCCCAGGGTTGGCCGCCCAAGCCGACCAGCGGGTCCTCGGGACACAGATGAGGCTATCTGTTTCTGTAAAGCAGGGACTCCCAACCTGTGGGTTGCGACCCCTTTGGGAGTCGAACGACTCTTTCACAAGGATCACCTGATTCATAACGGTAGCAAAATGATAGTGATGAAGTAGCGACAGAAATAATTTTATGATTGGGGATCACCACACATGTGAAAGGGTCTCGGCATGGGAAAGGTTGGGAACCACCGCTGTCAAGGAACCTTAAGTAGGGTGGGGATACACTCAATGGCAGTGGGTTTTAGAAGCTGTAAATCTTTATAGATGCAGATGGCCTCCTCTTTCTCCTGGAAGCAGCTGGTAGGTTTGAACCATCGACCTTGGGGTTAGCAGACAGCACTACCAGGGCTCTTTGGGAATGCACCTAAAACTCTGAAATCAAATGCATTTCCAGTGAGTGGATTCCAAATCATAGCGCTCCGACAGGATGGAGTGGACCTGCATCTGTGGATTTGGGGAGCTGTAAACCAGGTTTTTGTGTTTAGTTTTACATGCCAGTATATCATTTTATTAAGAATTTGAAACACGGGCTGAGCCCCGGTGGCGTAGTGGTTGTGCGCAAGACTGCGGCTCACTGGGATGGAGGTTCAATTCCAGCAGTGGGGCTGGGCCTCCTACTCCCACCGCCGGAGAGCAGCGATGCCCTGCCCCCCCCCCCCAAAAAAAAAAAAAAGAACTTGGAACACATTTTCTGATTGGTTGGTGATGACATCAGAATACATAAATCTTATAAGAGACCAGTATGCACTCAAATTTTTTCCCCAATCCAACAACTTCAGTATGTATAATCCAACACCATTGACTGGACTGTTGGTGTTGCACAACCATTACCGATACCCTTTTCCAAATTATTCCACCGCCATTAACATAAACTCAAGGCTCCCTAAGCAACAGCTCTTTCTCCTTCACCCATGCAAGCTTTTTGTTTTGCTTTTTTGTTTTTATTTGGGGGGGGGGCATCACTGCCCTCTGGTGGGAGTGGGAGGTCCAGCCTTGCTCCTGGAGAGCTGCTGCTGGATTTGAACCGCCAAGCCAGTGGGCCGCAGTCCCACGCTCAACCACTACGCCACCAGGGCTCAGCCCCCTCACCATGCAAACTTTATGGGACCGGAAAGCCTCATCTTTTCCCTGATGGGTTTGAACTGCTAACCCCATAGTGAATAGCCCACCTAGAAATCCATGACACACCAGCACTTACTGGAAGCTTTACATCAAGTCCCACCCTCAGAAACATCCCATTGGCCTGGGAGTGGCCTGGGCATAATGCTCTCTAAAAGCTCTCAAGGCAATCTGAACTTCTCCTCTGAGCCAAAGCCGAGAATCCTTGACTAGTGCGTTCAAGGGCCTTTCTCAGCACTCACCGCTTCCCAGACATCTCCGGGCAGGCCTAATTCCTCTGCATTCTTGCGTTAGCCTCTAGGAGACTGCCTTCTTCTATTTGGTTATTTTCCCCTCCCTCCCCAAACACAACAATTCAAAATATTCCCAGCTCCCAGACAATAAACAAAACCAAGGGAAGAGCGCTCCCTGACTGTTTTGTTCCCACTTATGGTCTGATCCCAGGCTGGACCTGATTGGGCCCTCGGGGCTGGTCATCTGAGCCAGAGCAGTGGGCCCGGTCCTACAGACAGCCTCACGGCCTTCCTGAGATCCCGGGAGTCTCAGGTCGGGGTGACCCTAGAGGCCCTCAGACTATTTCCTTCGGAAAATGGAGGTTCAGAATGGATATGAGACTTGCCTCATGGTACACAGCGAGGCTGGGAAGGTCCTTGAAGCCTTGGTTTCTAGCCCCGGACAGGATGCTTGGGCTCGTGAGTCAGAGAGCCGGGGGTTCAGTCACAGGCTCGGCGACTGACCAGCGGTGGCTTTAGGCAAGAGATCCACCCCTATTACTGGCATTCACAATTGCCCAACCAGCTGGAGCAAGCAGACCAGAAAACCAGGTGGAGGACAGGGGAGAGGTGGGAGGTGAGGTTCTCCAGCTGGGTCGTGGATGCCTTACCTCTGCAGATCTGAACTCACTGACATGGAGTCCATGCTCACTCAGGGATGCCCTCAGGGTCTCTGAGAGGAACTGCTGACAGGAGTAGAAAATCCCATCTGAGCAGCTGGTGGTTTTTGAACCCTCCTCCCCCTTCGGAGAGAAGCTTACTGCATAACCCTTCCACCACGGGGGCTCTTATGCCTTGCACCTAGCAGGGCTTGTTTGGGGAAGAAGGAAGGGAAGAGATAGATTGAGGTTTTCAAGGATCATCCTTGAGAGGTCTTGGGGAAGGAGAGAAGCCAACAGCCTGTTTGTGTAAATGAGGAAAGAGAGTAACCCAGGGAGGAGGTGACTGGGCTCCATGGACAGCAGCATCCTCTGTGGTGTGTTGGTGCTTTTTGCAGCTGTTACACCTGCTCTCCTCCACTGCGTACAGAAAGGGCTGGCCGGGCACATTGCCGTATCTGACAGTCCTTAGCCAACTCCCTGCAGGGCCATGTAAGAGGCAGCAGCCGAGCCAAGGAGGGTGACACCGAGGCTCTCCTGATGCTTGTGGCCCTGCAGTCAGGCTATCAGCGGTGATGGAGCCATTCGAGGAAGCCTCTCCTCCTCTCCTACCTCGGCAATTATATTTCCCCGATGGGTGAGAGGCCAGGTTCAAATGTGAAACCCACAGACTTTGTCTTGGAGTTCTCTCTACAGCAGTCAGTGAAGACAGCGAGGAAGAGGCAGCTACGATCTGAGGTTGAGATCTAAGTTTCTATCCTCTTCTACCGCCTCGGGCTCTGTCCAGAACGGGGAGCAGTAGCTTTGCACACATGCGGGTGAACAACCGAGACTTCCCGAAGTTTAGCTATGCTCCCTAGTCTTTCAAACAGCCCCCCTTATTCATCTCGGCGGTGAGCCCCTCCCCAGGTAAGTGGGAGAAGGAGAGATCCTACAGGCTGGGCCCCTGGGATCCAGAGTCGTGGAGTGGATTCAAGAAGGTAAGGATCTGCCCTGGGTGCGTATAGCCTTTAGGTTCTGCAGACTGCTCATCCCACGGGGGAGTGGGCAGGAAGAGGGTTACAGAGGGGGCTCTGTAAGGCCCAGGCCTCATTCCTGGGATATCACAGGGTAATAATTGTATTGATTGTATTGACTGCATTCAGTGAGCCAGTGGCATCACTTTGGTTGGTGTCGCTCAGGGTGATAAATCTTGGCAGCATCCACCTCCTTTATGGACCTCTTCCCACGTCACAGCATACAGGATGCTTTTTTTTTGTACCAATGTAGCCATCACTGGATGTAATGGCAATGATACTGACATCAGCCATCAGCAAAAGTGAAATGACATCTTGGAATGATCTTCGATTCATATCCCTTACAGGCAACGTGACATGATGCAAGTTGTCATTGGGCCTGGGTGAGAAGGACAGTGCTGACTGAAGTACATTGTGGCTGTTGTTGCTAGAGTCTGTTCATAGGAGAGAATGAAACACTGCCCTGTCCTGTGCCAGTCTCAAAATGATTCTTTTGTCTGAGCCAATCAATGCAGCCATTGTGTCCCATCCATCTTGTGGAAGAAGGTCTTCCTCTTTTTCGCCTCTCCGCTATTTTACCAAACATAATGTCCTTCTCCAGGGACTGGTCTCTCCTGACACCATGTCCAAAGAACACGGGACAAAGTCTCGCCATCCTTGCCTCTAAGGAACATTTGGCTGCACATCCCCTGAGACAGATTTATTTGTTCTCTTGGCAGTCCATGGAGCTTTCAATCTTCTTCACCAGCAGCCTTAGAAGGTTCAAAAAACGCATTAGCATAGAATTTTGGCTGCGCAGGTGGATTGTACTTGGGCTTACCTCAAAAATGTCTTGGTTGTCAGAACTCAACACAGGGATATTTTTATTAAAAAGAATGCCCTTCTGGTGCTCACTTCGGCAGCGCCTATACTAAAATTGGAATGCATTTCTGTACAAAAATTTTAAAGAGTCATTTTAGTCCCACCCCTTCCGACAGTGTCTCCCAGTGCATTCTGTTCCCTTTACACCCTCCTGGTGACATGAGGGATAATGCTGTCATGAGTCATCACAGCAGGGGCTGCGAACAGGGGTTGACATCTTAAAACGTTCCCTTCAGGCCCTTTTTGATGAAATGATTTATTATTGAAAACTCCCAGGGTAAGCGTTGCATGTGGCAAAGAAACCTTGGAGCCCAGTCTGATGAGTGTGTAGGGACACGGCAGGTTACATGGTGGGTGGGGAAACTCAAGGTCAGCAGTTTGAACCTGCCTTCTACGCTTTAGAATGATGACGCTTCGTGCTCCTGAAAAGATAGACAGCCTCAGAAACTCAAAGGGGCCATGCTACGCTATCCAAGGAGTCTGCTTTTTGCCAGAACAGACTTGCAGGCAGGAAGATGTTCGTTTCTGAGTGCTTCTGTTATGTGTCAGGAGTTTAAGGGTGGCACACACCGTGAAGTGTTCAATGGCTAACTAAAGAGCTCGTGGTTCGAAAACCAAACCCAACATGTATGCAAAAGCTACGGCCAGCCTTTTGCTTAAGGGAGAGAAATCGAAATCACTCTGTCAGGAGGGGAACCCGCGAGGGGTGCTTTTGATCACTGCTCCTATTTAATGTAGTGCTAGGAATCTTAGCCAGAGAAATTAGACATCGAAAAGCAACCCAAAGCATCCATCTTGGCAAGGAATAAATAACGCTCTCTCTGTTTGCATACACTACAACTCTGTATATAGAAAACCCCAAAGACTCGATAAGAAAATTGCTGGAACTAATTGAAAAAAAAAATTGGCAACTTGGCAGGCTGTAAGATCAGCCTACAAAAATCAATAGGATTTCCGTATATTAAGGATGAAAATTCTGAGGGAAGAGGGGGAAAAAATACCATTTACAGTAACCACCCACGAGATGAAACATTTAGGAATAAACCTAACTAGAGGCACATGAGACTTTAACAAATAAAACTACCAAACACTACTATAAGAAATCAAAAGAGACAAAAAATAATTTATAAATTAGTAAGGGTACATAAGGAAGAGGAGAGCAGGGGAGGGAGGGGAAAACTGAGCTGACACCCAGGGCTCAAGTAGAAAGCAAATGTTTTGAGAAGGACGAGGGCAACACATGTACAAATGGGCTTGGCACACAATGGATGGACGTGTGGATTGTGATGAGTTGTACAAACCCCCAAAAAAATGATTTTTAAAAAGAGGAATTGAAAGAGAGTTGCATCCGTAAAGACTGTTCCTTGTTTCTGAACATTGCCGCTGGGTGCCATGGTGTCAGTTATGACCTACAGTGACCCTATGCACAGCAGAACCATCACTGACCACGCCATCTCCACAATTGTCCCCAGGCTTGAGTTCAGTGTTGCAGTCATTGTGTCAATCCAAGTCCTTGAAGGTCTTCCCTCCTTTTCTGCCCTTCTACTTTAGCAAGCACAATGTCCTTCTCCAGGAACTTGTCTCTCCCCATCAACGTGTCCAAAGTATGTAAGACAAAGTCTCGCCCTCCTTGCCTCTCAGGAGCATTCTGGCTGCCCCGCTTCCAAGACAGACTTGTTTGTGCTTTTGGCAGTCCGTGGTACTTCCAATATTCTTTGCCAGCACCACCATTGGAACAGTGTGGAGGATCAGACTCCCTATAACCGAATAGGCCCAAGGGTTGGTTGTGTCGTTGAGGGGTAAATGAAAGAGATATCAGACAAGATAAAGCAAGCAAGGGCTCGCTTTCTCATTCGTGGACTTCAGGAGCCAGATCCAAGCAGAGAGAGAGAGAGAGAGAGAAATGTAGTCTCAGGAGTTTATGTAATCTCAGATATGCAGACCACTGTAAGCACAAATGTATCAGGAAGGGGGTGTACAATAGGTTTACATGTCACAGCATGGGGGACAAACTAGGAGTATACATGCAACAGGAAGGGGTTGTGCCAGGGGCATACCTGTCATAGGAAGGTAAAAAAATGTAACAAGATGGGCAAGATGTTTGTCTGTGAGCTGGCTTGACCTTAGATGTTTTTGAGCTGTTCTGCAGGGGAGCAATCTATAATCCTTATCAAAAGGGAGTGGGCCCTACTTAGGGTGGGACCGACAATAGGTCTGGTTGCTTTTGATGGCAGATAACCTTCAGACAGATAGTCTGTAAGCAGTTGACCTTCAGGTATTTATAGTAGCAGCTATGTGCTTGCAAGTAGCACCTGGAAATTGGCATTATTATGGGGGTGGGGAGAATGGACACACCTCCAACCCACCGATGTGAAGGATCCACCAGATCCACCAGATCCTAGGTCTCCCAGACTCCTTAACATATGAATGTTGAGAGGTTGCCTGCGTACCCTCCTCTGGGTTCTGTTTCCCACACAATAGATCAATGCTTCTTCTGCTTTCCTTATTCAATGTCCAACTTGTGCATACAGATGAAGCAACTGAAAACACCACAGCTTGGCCAGGTCCTTGATTCTCCACACCTTCACGGGGTCTCGTGCATTGCTTGTGGACTCCAGCAAGACAATGTCAATACTTGACTCCATGTATTAGGATCTGATCTCCTGCTCGAGTTGTGAGGATTTGCGTCTTCTTTAGAGTGTGTCACCATCCATCCTGAAGGCTGCAGTTCTTGATCCCCACCAGCAAGCGCTTCCAGTGCCCCTCTCTTTCAGCATCAAGGTTGTGCCATCTGCAGCAAAGGTTGCTGACAAGCCTTCTCCCAAGCCTGATGCCACATTCTTCGTGTAATCTACCTTCTCTGATTATTGGCTTTGCCTACAGATGGTATGGTATGGAGAGAGGACCCAACCTCGACACTCACCTTCCCCAAATCTAAAACATGCAGTACTCTCTTTTCCCGTTTGAACAACTGCCTCTCGATCCATGTAAAGTTTCTGCATGAACAAAAGGAGAGGTCCTGAAATGTCCATGCCTCTTGAGACTAGCCATAGCTTGTTAGTCCGTACAGTCAAATGCCTTTGCGGAGTCGATAAAACACAAGTGAACATCTCTCTGGTATTCTCTACTTCCAGGAATATTCCATCTGACATCAGCAGTGATATCCCTCACTGCATATCCTCTTCTGAATTGGGCCTAAACCTCTGGCAGCTTCCTGCCATCTACGGGTGCAACTGTTGTTGGATGATTTTCGATGGAATTGTATTCGCATGTGATATTTTTGCCATGGATATTGTTTGTGATTGTTCTTGTCCTTTGTTATCGTTGCTGCTCTGTAAGTGGAGTTTTCTGTTGGGTTATCTTTTGGGGTGGCTCCATAGGTTCATGTCAGCTTGATAAACACAGTGAAGGGATGGCGTGTAGCCTGTCCATCGGGTCACAGCATGATGATGCCTCCTGGTGGGCGTGGCTTCTTCATGAGGATTCTGGGAATGTCCTCTCTTCCTCCTTGGAGGCAGGACACACACTCTCCTCTGCTTCACCCTCCTGTTGGCTAGCCATGGGGAGCCATGCTCAGACCAGAGTGCGCCGTGCCGTGGAGGCCGGTGGCAGCGCTGGATGTCAGATTCACAAACTTCTCATCCACTGACCTGTGATCTCCTTGAATTCGGCATCATTGTATGTGCTGTGTGACTCCGAAGAGTGATTTTAGAACTAGAACCCACACTTATGGACTTAATCTGGGCTGGGCTGGGATGTTTTCTCAATATGCAATTACTCCTTGATATAAAGCTCTCTCTTACACGCATATGAATGTCTCCGCATTCTCTAGTCAACCCTGCCTAGCACACCTTCCTGTGGAATGGGTACAAACGTGGGTCTCTTCCATTCAGTTGGGCAGGTAAGCTGTCTTCCAAATTTCCTGTCATGGCTGAGTAAGCACTCCCAGGGCTTCATGAGTTTGTTGAAACATTTCAATTGGTATTTCATTAATTCCTGGAGTCTGCTTCTGGCTAATGTTTTCAATGCAGCTTGAACTTCTTCATTCAGCACCATTCGTTCATGCTTATATACTAGCTCTTGAAATTGTAGAATGCCAACTGGTTCTTTTTGGTGCAGTGACTGCATGTTCTTTCCAACTTCTTTTGATGTGTCCTATATTGTTCTATAGTCTATTCAAAGAATCCTTTAATGTTGAAACTTGAGGCTTGAGTTTTTCTTGAGTTCTCTCCGTTTAAGACATGCTGAGCATGTCCTTTTTGCTTTCTAACTTTAGGTCTTTGCACATTTCATTATAATATTTTGCCTTGTATCTCAAGATACCTTTGGAAATGTTCTGTTTAGTTCTTAGACGTCATCATTTTTCCCATTTACCTGAGCTACTCTATGGTTAATTGCAAGTGTCAGTGTCTCTTTTAACATTTGCTTTGATTTTTTCCCCCCATTTTACTTTCCTTACGAATTATGATCTACATGTCCTCCCACAGTTTATTAGGTCTTTTATCATTAGTGTTCAATGCAGCAAATCTGTTTTTGTGATGCTCTCAAAATTCAGATGGCATAGACTCAAGGTCATAGATATATATAACTTTAAATGGGAGTTTTTACAGATATTGTAATAATCCACATTTCAATTAGATCAAGCATAATTATACAAATGCTACCAGGATCAATTTTTGTTGTTGTTGTTGTTGTTGGGCATCACTGCTCTCCGGTAGTGGGAGTAGGAGGCCCAGCCCCACTGCTGCAATTGAACCTCCGTCCCAGTGGGCCCTAGTCCCGCGCACAACCACTACGCCACTGGGGCTCAGCCCGTGAACCTGTTTTAATTTTCTTCAGACTTACATATATGAGCAATTGATTGTCTGTTCTGCCATCAGCCCCTGGCCTGGTTTTAGTTGCTGCCATTGAGCTTCTCCAGCGTTTCTTCCCAGAGAGGTAGTCCATTTGGGTTCTCTGTATTCAATCTGGAGAAGTCCATGGATGGAGTCACCCTTGTGCTGTTGAAAATGGCACTTGCTCTAAAAAAGTTGTTCGTCTTACAAAATTCTGCCGTGCACTTTCCAGTTTAGTTTCTCTCACCAAGGCTGTATTTTCCAACTACCCTTCCTTCCTCTTTGTTTCCAACATTTGCATTCCAGTCACTGATAATTATTAATGCATCTTAATTACATATTTGATCAGATTCTACTGAAGACAAATGGTAGGAGTTTTCTATTTCTTCATCTCTAGATGTAGCGGTTGGTGCATAAATTTGAGTACTGGTTGTATTTATTGGATATCCGTGAAGGTTGAGAAATGTAGTCCTATCACAGTCAGCATCATACTTCCAGGTGGATGTTGAAATGTCCTTTGTGACAATGAATGCAGTGTCATTCCTGCTGATGGTGCCATTCCTGACATCGTTGCCCATATGATTTTCTGATTCAAAATGGCCAATTCAATTCAATGCACTAATGCCTAGAATATTGACCTTTTTTGCCTTCAGTTCATTTTTGAAGGCTTCCAATTTCCTAGACTCATACTTCATTCATTCCAATGTCTGGTTATCAGTAGAGTTTTGTAGTATTTTGGTTCTCACCTTGAGTTGTGCCTCATCAGGGGGTGAAGATCCTGAAGGCTCCCCGCCCACAGGTTTTACCCCATCCAGGTCGCCATGGTGGAATCTACTTTGAGGGAGCAGCTCTTCCTCAGTCATATTTCAAACGCCTTGAGGGACCTTGGGACTCATCCTCCAGCTCTGTCTCTGAAGATGTTCTGCTTCCATTCATTAGACCTTCAGGCTCGGATATGTTTCATAGCTATCCATTTTCAGTGGTGCTTTCTTTGACGTGAGCAGCCGAATCCTCATTGTTATTAGTCTGGAAGTTCTGCTGAAACCTGTTCACATTGGGTGACCCTGTTGGTTATTTGAAATACCTGAAATAACAGTTTCCAGCATCACAGCACCACAGTCCAACAAACTGACAGACATGTGATGGATGTTTATGGAGAGGAAGACAATATTGTGAAAATGTCAATATTACCAATTACCAAAGCAATCTATTAATATAATGCAATTCTAATGCAAACCTTGGCATTATTCTTCAAAGAAATTACCAACATTTATATGGAGTTGGAAGTTTATATGGAGTTGGAAGACACCCAACTTAAACCAAACACTAGTTAAAAAAAAAAAAAGAAAGGAAGGAAGCAAAATAAGAAGCCTCTTACGGTCTGATTTCAAAAGCTATTACATAGCCACAGTAGTCATAATAGCTTGGTATTGGTACACTGATATCTATGGAGATCAGTGTAACAGAATACTGAACACAAATTCAAGCACTACAGACTTCTGAATTTTAATAAAGGACTGGTACGCATTAAATGAGAAAAACAGAGTCTTCTCCACAAATGGTTCTGGCATAATAGGATCTCCATTTTCAGAAGAATGCAACAGGAACTATAACTCACATTATATACAAAAATGAACTAAAGATGGATTAAAGACCGAAAAATAAATCCCAAAACTATAAAAATCATCAATGAAAACAGGGGTGAACTTAGGGGCTCTAATAAAAGGCATAATATATACTTAAATATACCAAATATACTTAAAATCACCCACACTGAATCGTGCCTGATTTGACCTTACCACACCAAAGGTGTGCAACAGTACAGCAAGGGGAACAAAGCAAGGAAGTCCCCGAGGAATACCAAAAATAGACTTTGGGGCCAGGGTAAGGCACCTCATCAGACTGGACTGGAAAGCACTGCTAAAGGTCAACAAACAGACCTGAGACTATTTATAGGCTTTTATTTTGCCATTGGTTTTACTGCTTTTTTGGGTTTTGTTTTGCTTTGTCCTGTTTTTGTGCTTATTATTGTCCCTGCATGTCTGTCTCAATCAGATAGGCAAGATAAACAATCCAGAGGATAAAACAGCAATACCAACCGTTCGAGGAGGACACTGGATAGGGGGAGACAGGGGAACCGAAGGGGGTGTTAACCAACCCAGGGACAAGGGAACAACAAGTGATCCAAACACCGATGGGTGAGGAGGGTGTAGGATGCCTGGTGGGCTTGATCAAGGGCAATGCAGCCAAGAGGAATTAGTGAAACCCAAATGAAGGTTGAGCACGATAGTGGGACAAGAGGAAAGTGAAAGGAAATAGAAGAAAAAACTAGGTGGCAAAGGACATTTATAGAGGTCTAAAACTAGGAGGCAAAGGGTATTTATAGAGGTCTAAATATAGGCATGTACATATGTAAATATATTTATATATAATGATAGGGAGTTTCATCAAATAAAAATCTTCTCACAGTTTAATGGTTGAAGCAAAATACTGTGATATTGCGGGTCTCAGAGCCCTCTGACCTTCCTCTCATGCCACCTTGTTTCCCTTGGACCTCTGTGGATCCTAGTCTGAAACCCCAGGAAATCCAGGCTCAGGGATAGAAATGGGATAGCCTAAAGTGCTTGGTCATGAGGGGCAGGGCTAGATTTTTATTTGATGAAACATGCTGCCATGGAGTCAGTGTGCACTCATAGCGACTCCCTGTGGGTTTCTAAAACCATAACTGTTTACAGGAATAGAAAGCCCCAAATAATTTAAACAACAAAACCACTCTCAAATTGCTGGGTTGTCAGACCCGTGGGTCTCCTCCCAGCCCACTGATTCTGACTTAGTTCCCTCCCTGGGTCAAGCAAAGCAAATCTGCTGCAGCTCAGTTCTCTCTGGGGAGACAGGGAGCCCCTCTGTGGAAGAAGAGTGTGAGCCCAGGGGGCAGCTGCAGCGGGGACGCTTCAGCCACCAGGTCCTTCGAGTCCCTCAGACACGGTGCCGAGGGGTTACTGCCATTGCCCATGCTCATCCCCTCTGCTGAGTCCCAGCCCCCCCTCACCTGGCTGCGTCTGCCATCTTTCAGGCTCTCCCCTGGGAAGTCTGCCTGGATCCTCCATAATCCGCTCTGCACGTTATCATCTACATCACAGTGTTTCATCATCTCCTGCCCAAGGTTAGACTCATCTTGGAAGCTTTGAAAAAAAAAAAAAACAAACTCTCCAGGAGGCCTTGGGTCTCCATTCAAGCATTCCCTCAATGCAAGAATGCTTTGTTCTAATCACCTGGTATTCCTTCATGTTCACCTTCCCTACACAATAGCCGAAGTTGAAATGGGTGCATTAGCAAGTGCGGTGAAGCAAGATGAGGGTGCCCAGCTATTGAAAGATATAGCATCTGGGGTCTTAAAACCATCTAGCAGGAAAGTAACAAAGCCCACGTGGAAGAAGCACACCAGCCTGTGTGACCACAAGGTGTCAACAGATTAAGGTATCAGGCATCAGAAGACCCAAAACAAACCAACATACCAATGCAAATGATGGGGACCATGGTGGGGACCCAAAGTCCATCTGGAGGCAATTGGATAAGCCCTCACAGAAGGGTCCCAAAGAAAGAACAAGACAGCCAGGAGGCAGCACAGCACCAACGGAGCACAACAGTCCTCTAGTTCGTTCATGCTCCCCTCCCCCACACTATCACGACCCCTGTTTTACCTTACAAATCTGGCCATACAGAGTGTGTACACTGGTACAGGAAGAGCTGTAGACAGATAGACCCCTTAGAAACAGCAAGGAGGTAGTGGTACCATGAGGGTAAGGGTAAAGTGGGGAGAGAAAGGGGAGAAACGGGGAACTGACTACAATGACGTATAATCCCCCACCTCAGGGAGATGAACAACAGCAACATGGGTAAAAGGAGACAATAGGCAGTGTAAGGTATGAAAATAAGAATTTATCAGGGTCCATGAAGGCGGGAGAGGGAGGGGACAAAAAGAGGAGCTGATACCAAAAGAGGGCTCAAACAGAAAGTATTTTGAAAATGATGATGGCAACATATCTACAAATGTGCTTGATACAATTGATGTATGAATTGTTATGAGAGCTGTAAGAGCCACCAATGAAATGATTTATTTATAATAAAAGCAACAGCAATATGTTCATAAATTATTGATGGAAAGCTTTTGCATCTTAAACTTTCCCCCAAACTGCAGTAAAAAGTTGAGTTAAAAAAAAAAAGGATACCCATGTGATGCCCATGCCTAGGCCTACCTCCTGAAATTCTGATTTGATGTTAGGTCCAAGCTCCCTTGCTCATTCTTTTCTTTTTGTTGTTGTTTGTTTTTTGGGCATCACTGCCCTCTGGTGGTGGGAGTAGAAGACCCAGCCTTTGCTCCTCTGGAGCTGCTGCCAGAATTGAACCTCCATCCCAGTAGGCCACAGTTCGGCGCACAACCACTATGCCACCGGGGCTCAGTCCTCCCTTGCTCATTCTAATAAGCAAATCAGAGTTTGAGGATCATTAATTAGCATGACCCAAGACCCAAGTAGTCTCTTATCCATAATTTCTTATTTCATTTTGGCATACACACACATACATGTATTTGCCATTTTGAAATTTTTTCATATGTGGAATTTAGTGACATTATGTTGATCATATTGTGCCACCATCGCCTCTCTTTGTTTTCAGAATTTTCCTTTGTTCTATTAGGTCAGTACCCCAAACAAGCTTTCCATTAACTAAGCTGTTTGGGAAAACAAAATTAAAAAAAAAAACACCTAATTTGGTGGCATAAATGGAGATTCTATAAAGCTATCTAGAAACTTTATTTAGCCCACATACCATGATATTTGTCACTGCAGAAGGATCCATTTGACTGATGATGGGGGCTACTCTGGAGCCTACAAGGGAGCCCAGTGGCATTGCGGGCTAGACATTATGCTGCTAATCTCAAGATCAGTGGTTCAAATCCACTAGCCACTTCAAGATAAAAAGATGAGGCTGTTTGTTCCTATAAAGATTTATGGCTTTAGAAAACCTGGATAGGGTCTCGATGAGTCCACGTTGACTCATAGAAAGGGCCGTGTGCTTGCTGGAGCCTGAAGGGGCAATATACAATATACTGCATATGTACCATGAGGCCTTTCTAATTCCCAAGCACAATCGAACCCAGTTCATGGTACTGTGAACCCTCCACTGTGGCCAAAGGTGGCTAACATTTCTAGAACGTGTCCCATATGACCACCGGAGACAGTGCTTTGAGAGGATCCTCAGGTTTCATCTTTATCAGCTCTTGTTCCATTAGCACTGTAGTTCTCAACCTGTGGGTTGTGGCCCCTTTGGGGATCAGATGACCCTTCCACAAGGGTCACCTGATGCATAACAGTAGCAAAATTTCAGCTATGAAGCAGCAACAGAAGTAATGTACAATGTGCTTTGCATACAATGGATGGATGGATGGATTGTGATAAGAGTTGTGTGAGCGCCCCAAAAAGTGATGTTTTTAAAGTTAAAAAAAATTTATGTTTGGGGGTCACCACAATACGAGGAACTGTACTAAAGGGTTGTGGCATTAGGAGGGTTTAAAGACTACCACCTTAGAGGAAGGTGTGCTTTTCTATAGAGAAGAAAACCAAGATTCAGAGAAGATAGATAACTTGTCCTTTGTCTCACATCTAGGAAGTAGCAAGGATGGGCTCTGGGACAGTGAATTTCATGTGTTGACTTATCCAGGTTCTGATGCCGGGCTGTTCAGTCAAACACTTGTCTAAACTCTGCTAGGGAGTAGTTACCTGTGGTTAAATCATTGGCCTTAAGTAGCAAACAGTCTATAATGTAGATGGGTCTCCTCCAGGCTGTAGCAGGCCTTGAGCACAAAGGTCATTTTCTCCAGAATGCATTTGCCAGCACTTTACTGCTCTTCATCCTTCCTATTGCACAACCTGTAGATGTGGTGACACAAACTTGCAGGAGTCCCCAGAGCCTGTCTGATGAATGACAGATTTTAGACTTGTCAGACACCCTCTCCTTAACTGACCAGTCAGGGGGAGGCCACGCTCTCAGAAGCCCCTTTAGTACTTAACCTTGACCCTTACACTAACTGCAGAGAAGACATGACCGGAGCGATCTTACCTGAGGCATCTCCCCTCAGGGTCTCCTGAGGGCCTCCTGCCCTGGCTGTCCTTCCAACCCAGGGATGGATAGCCTGCTCTTCACTTCCTCTTCAGTGAAGTCCCTGTTGGACCACAACTACCTGGGACCCCTTCGAGCGTCCTCTTGGGTGGAGCTTATCTGC
The DNA here is from genome assembly GCA_004026705.1 of Nesogale talazaci. Classification (NCBI taxonomy): domain Eukaryota; kingdom Metazoa; phylum Chordata; class Mammalia; order Afrosoricida; family Tenrecidae; genus Nesogale; species Nesogale talazaci. Next base: position 39,827 of record PVJH01007125.1, on the reverse strand, counting down.
TGATGTTCAAAACCTTGGTTCCTTTAATTCTCTAACAACCCAGAGATAATTGTCTCTGTTGCTCGCTCCCGTTGAGTCATCCCCTAAATCACGGTGGCCAATACACAACACAACGGAAGAGAACGATCCTCACCCCAAACCATCCCCATGACTGACCCCTGTGATCCGAAGGATTTACCTTGGGGGCTTTCATTTGGGGGAAGTTGATCGCCCGGCCTTTCTTCCTCGTCTGTTGTCATCTGGAAGCTTATCGCACGCACATCTCCACGAACAGACAAGGTGGTTGCATGGGAGGTGTACAGACCAGGAATCAAGCGCAGGGATTCCAGTATGGGGCATGGGAGGAGGTACTATGATCCACAGGAAGAGGATGTCACCTACCCTCCTGTGGAGCTTGACCACCTGGCTCTGGAGCAGGACAACAAGAGATGGTGCAGACAGCTATGTGTGTGTGTGTGTGTGTGTGTGTGTGTGTGCCAGGCACTTGCAGTCCTAGATTATAGTGGGGGGGGGGGGCGCAGAGCTGCTGCAGATTCATTATAAGACCCTTGTGACAGTCTCTGGCCCTCTGTGGGCCTCATTTGCTCCCCCCCTTTTTATTCCCCTGAAAAAGTTGAGTCCTGCCTTCTTGGATTATCCTGGAGTCCCCTCTGCTTTAGCCACTTGCTACTCCTCACCTGCTCAGCCCCAGATTGATTCCTCACCCCCAGACTCACCCTCAGAGTAGACTTTCTGAGACCCTCCACTTGATCAGGTGAACCTAAGACTCGGGCCCTGCCTCCCACTCCAGCCTTCTCGAATTGCTCCCCCACCTCCACTGGAGCTCTTGGGCCAAAGCCCGCTCACCAGGGCCTTTTCTTGCCAATAACCTTCTGTGGGTTCCTCTGGCCTCGGGCCTCTGGCTAGGAGCAGCTCAAACAGGGCTCCCAATGCAATGCCTCAGTCTGCATCGATCAGACCCCGCCTCCTCGGCCCAGTCCCTCAGGTGGCCCCTATCCCGCCTCTCCTGCTCCTCACTTCCGGCCACCACATGCTTCCCACCAGCTGTCTGTAAAGGAGTCCGCTTTGATCTCGCTGAAGTTGGACTGCCATACGGGAGTGTCTTTGCGAGTACAAGGCCCTCTGCTAAACCCCACCCTCTTCTCTTCCTTTGGCAAAGCTGGTGAATGCCAAGTTTTCCATGCCAGCACCGCACTGGCAGCTGCCGACACCTCTTAGTCCAAGATGTGATGGAGGAGAGGTGCTCCAGTCGCCTGGATTCCTAAGGGAGGGGTGGGTGGGGATGGGGTGGGCAGGGAGGCAGCAGGCAGCAGGTGGGAGAGAGCCCCCAATAGGAGTGACTTTGACAGAAAGGATCTTCCTCTGTCCCACACCTGAAGCAGCCCTTGAGGATACCAGCGGGGACTCCAGAAAACTAGCCTCCCCAAGCTGATTGGAGTCAACTGCTCACTCTGTTATGAAGAGCAGCTGCTTCGCCCCCACTTTGATGGCTCCTAGAATTTTTTTTTTTTTTTTTTTGGTTCCTAGAATCTTATCAGCTGTCAAAGGGATGTAACCCCTTTGTTCAGCCCACCACGTAACCCCTGGGCCCAGTTGGGAGGACTTACGAGTGTCCCTTCCAAGTGCTGTTTGGCAGAGGCCACAAACTGTACCCATTGGTTCCCCTGTGCCTATGCAAGGTGGGGTAGGAAGAGCCTGGTGCTGAGATCTGGTTACTGGGCCTCTCAGGCTCTGCCCAGGGAGGTGGGAGTCTGAAAGATCAGACAGTGCCAGGGAAAGGCAGGCCTGGAAACACCTGAGCGGGTTTGGGGTAGGAGGTTAAGATTGGGGAGGGGCACGCAGGGTAGTGTCACTGGGTTCCAGAGTCAGTGGGGTTGTGGCGTCAGGAAATCATACAACCCTTAGTGCGAAGGCCCTTGATTTCCGGGACGCTGTAGTCACGGGTCAGACAGTCCCACGTTCAAGTCCCAGCCCTGCTGCTTTCCTAGCTACGGACTCTGGGCTCTTCTAGTAGCACATGCCTCCCCACGAGCTGGACAATCCATGCACCAGCAGGACCCAGACAGGGATTCAAATCCTGGCACACACAGCGTGCGCAGAGCTCACCAGCTGTCCTAGGCATGTTGTCGGCCTCAGTGTCTCCCCCAATCAATTCCAGAAGGCCTCAGCCCAGCACCAACCGCTCGGCTCCCGTCCGTCTGCTGCCAAATCAGAGAGCAAGTATGGATGCTGGAGGCCTTCTCCGACACCCATCTCTGTGGCCCGGGTCTCTTTTCAACCAACACTTTTCAACCTGTGAGTCCTGTGAGCCCTTTGGGGGGTCCAAGGACCCTTTCCAGGGGCTGCCCGACTTGTAACAGTTGCAACCTGACAGTGATAAAGTAGCAACAAAAGTAGCATTATGACTGGGGGGGTCAAGGCCACATGAGGAACTGCCTTAAAGGGTGGAGGCGTGAGGAAGGTGGAGAACCACCGCTCCACATATCAAGTGGTGCCACGGAAGATTCCAGCCACAGCCAGGAGAGCTGGGTGGCCCTCGCCGGGAGTGAGGTGCTCTGAGATTGGCCTCGGCAGGCATAGCTCAACCCCCTCTACCCAGACTGCCCTGCTGAGCCCGCGGAGGGGGCATGAGGAGGCTTGCTGTGGTTCTCAGCGTGGGACTAGAGTCTTTCGGAGTTTGTCTTGGCCACTCATTAGCTTTGGGGGCCAACTCTCCTCCTCCTGCTCCCCTCCTCCTCATCTGGAAATGGTATACTAGAAGCCACACCCATCTCCAAGGATTAAAGTGCCCGGCCCACCCCTCCCCGGAGCCCTTTCCGGCACCATGGTTGCAATTTCGGGAGGACTTTGGTGCCCAAAGGGAAAGGTTGACTGGTGGACCTGAAGGTATCTGATCTGGGCAGCTGCTGGGAACGGCTTGCTGCTTCTTGCCAGGGCACCAACAAGTCTCTAGGTGGCTTCCAGGAGCCTTGTGGGAAGTCTCCGCCTGAGCGAGGCGGCGCCGTGGAAGATTCCTTTCCTGGCCCAGGAGAGCTGGGCGTCCCGCTGGGCATCGGGTACTCACACCCGATGAAGCAGAGGTCCTGTGATCTGGCTCAGAGGGAGAGACCAAGCGGGCCCCTGAGAGCGTTCAAGCTGATTCCTCTTTCAGTAAAACTGAGGCTCAGAGAAGGGACGCGTCGAAGATGACACACAGATGAGCGAAAGGGGAGGGAGAACAAGGGGCTCTTTCAATGGGGTCCAAGCCATAGTCTGATCTGCCTTGAAAAGCCTGGATCTCCTGAAAGGGTTGTACTCTATCCCTGTGGTGTTGGGTGGCTGGATAGGGAGCTGTCTCTTTCTATGCCAAGGCCCCCTACAGGAGGTAGCCAGGGAATCAGGCGAGCCCCAGCCAGCCATCAAGGCGAGGGGACATGGCACACATGCAAGCCTTTGAGACAGTACACTTAGCAAGACCCCAATCTAGACCAGGCAAGCTTAAATCAGCCAATGGGTTCAACCAGTACCTTTGACCACGCCGCCCATGGGAGGGTCCCCCAAAAGCCTGAACTGGAAACCACTCCTTCTTTTCCAGCTCAGGCCCCCATATGTGGGTGTGAAGTGCCCTGGGGGTGCCTGTGTCCAACCTGAAACTCCTGTCTTTTATAAAAACCCACCTGGATCACAAACCGTGCTTTGGCATGAATTCTTTCTGGTGTGAAGCCGAGGACCGAGGTATTTTCACCCAAGGAACTAGCACTGTCATTCCTGCAGCCCCAAAGCAACCTCCCCTTCGAGAACGGCTCTCTGGACGTTCCCATCTTCCCCGCTCAGTCCCATCGAAGCTGGAGGCCTGAAGGTCAGGGGCTGAGTCAGTGTGCCAATCCAGACAGGGACTTCATAGGGGTTCTCTCTGTTAAACATATGTAGGGCTCTTACTACGCTTGCAACATTCCAGACGTCAATTGTACCAAGCATATTTGTACATATGTTGCCATCACCATTTCCTGAACATTTTCTTTCTTTTTGAGCCCTTGGTATCACCTCCTCTTTTTTCCCTCCTTAACTCCCTCTCACCTTCTTGGCTCCTTGATAAATTATAAATTATTATTGTTGTTTTCAAATCTTAAACTGTGTTTCTGTTGTTCGTCCCCCTGGTGTGTGCATGGAGGGAATATACATCCATCCTTGTGATCGGTTCCCCCTTTCCCCGCTTCTCCTCCCACCTTCCTCCTACCCTCATGGTATCGCTACTCCTATTATTGTTCCTAAGGGGGTTATTCCTGTATGTCCTGGACTCTGTGTGTTGAGAGCTCTTATCTGTACCTGTGTACATGCTCCAGTCTAGCCTGATTTGTAAGGTAGAACTGGGGTCATGGCGGGGTGCGGGTGGAGGTAGGGAGAGGAAGCATTAAAGAACGAAAGGAATGTTGTGTATTTCATTGGTGTTATAATGTACCCTGGCTGACTTATCCCTTCTTTGTGATCCTTCTGTGAAGGAATGTCCAATTGTCTACAGATGGACTTTGGGTTTCCACTCTGACTTTCCTCGTTCACATTGATACAATTGTTTGTGGTCTTCTGATGCTTGATACCTGCTCCTGTGGACACCTCATGATCACACAGACTGGTGTGCTTCTCCCATGTGGGATTTGTTGCTTCCCAGCTAGATGGCCACTTATTTATCTTCAAGCCTTTAAGACCCCAGATGCTATATCTTTTAAGAGCCGGGCATCATCCACTTTCTTCACCACATTTTGTCTTCAGTAGGGAAGGTATCACAGAATGTCAGAACATTAGAACAAAGTGTTCTTGCATTGAGAGAGTACTTGAGTAGAGGACCAATGTCTGTTACCTTGATTCTTAACATGCAAATATATGTATATAGATTTATATCCCTATTGCTATCTATTAATATATATACACATATACCCAGCTATATTTATACCTCTATAAATGTTTTTGCCTCCTAACTCTTTTCTCTATTTCTGTTACTTTTCTCCTGGCCTACTATCATGTTCAACCTTCAATCAAAGCTTAGTAATTCCTCTCAGCTATATTGCACTTGATCAAATCTCATAAAGAATTCTACACCCTCCTCATCATCAATTTTAGATCTCTTGTTGTTCCCTTGTCCCTGGATTTGTTGGCTCCTCATCCCTTTCCCTCCACTCCCCCACTTCCCCAGAAACCGTAAGTCCTGTTATTTTCTCCTTGAGATTGTTTATCTTACCTATATTATATAGATAGGCATGAAAGAAGAAGAAGAATGGAAGCCCATAAATAGTTCCAGGTCTGCCTGCTGAGCTTTATGAATGTTTTCTGATCGAGTTTGATGAGGTGCCAAGCTCTGCCTTCCAAATCTGAAGTCTATTTTTCAGAATTCCTCTGGGATTTCATTGCTTTGTTTTCCTGGCTGCTCTGTTGAGCTCTCTTGGTGTTTTGCTCTGGTGGGTGGGTGTGGGGTGGAGTGTGGAGTGGGGGGATGTCAGACCAGGCATAATTCCTGCACTGTGTCTCCAGTGCTGTCCCCTGCAGTGCTGTGGTTCAGTGAGGGTTCATCATGTCTCACGGTGGGGCCAGCCATATGGTCCTCTCTGTGCCTTGACTATTTTAAACAGGAATGTCATCCTAGGGGCTTGATGGGCCAAGATGGGGTCTTCTTTCTCTCTCTCTTCCCCTCTTAGCTTACTCTCATGTGGCCTGGGCAGAGATGCCACCTCCCCCTGGCTGTGTCTTCAGTGCTATACTCTGCTAGTGCAATTTTCTGGGGAGGGGAGGTCTATGTAGCTGGGATTGGGCCAGCCCTGAAGACCTCTCTGCAAGTTCACTGCTTCATGTGGGTAGCAGGATTTTCAGTGATTGCTTTTCCAGAAATCAACGGCCAGGCCTTTTCCCCACGGAGTCTCCACATGGACTGAAATGTACAACATTTTGGTTATTAGCCATGCACCTTAACTATTAGTGCCACTCATTTCAACCTCCCCCTCCTACTCACCCCCTCCCCCTCCTCCTCCTATTTCTGAGGACTGTCCCTCAGAAATCGGAAAGCTGAGGCGACCTGTCCCAGGCCATGTAAAGTCAAATGGGTCAGTGCTGGGAAAGAACCTGATACAGGGCCTCATAGAGTACCAACCTGTGTAAATACTGAGCGATAACATCATAATGCGATTGTAGTTCCTGATTCAGGGGCAAGGAAGCCACAAAGACACAGCTAGTCTGCAGGAGGCAGAGGAGGCAGGGGCAGGCCAATTGTTCTGGATACAAAGCTCACACTGAACCACACCATGATTTGACTTCAATGTACTTATTCATTCAGCGGCTGTTGGATGAACGCATGTGGTAACTTAAGAACAAGAAATCACACGTTTGACTTAAGCTGTGCAGAACTTCACGGCCCTTGTGAGAAGGTGCTGAAGGGAGGCGCCAAGGAGGAAAGGACTTCCTTTCTTGGTGATTCTTTCTTGAAAGACTCTCTCTCCTAGTCCCTGTCCCCTGAGCCACTACTCGCCAGGCTACAGCTTTGCCCCAGCCTCCTCAATGGTCTCTTGGTCTCCATCTCACTCCTGCCATCCTCTCTCAGTTCACTTTGCAGTGGTCTGCCTCCTGGAACCTTCCATGGCTCCCTGCTGCCTGCAACACAAGGAAAGGTTTCTTAAGGTGACCTTATAATCCAGCCAACCACTTCTGGTTTTCTAGTCTTCCTCCTCTATTTTCATTGCCCAAAGTTGCCTGTTTCTCTTCCCTCCTTACTGTGTCTCCCCTCTGACACTCCCTCCACTCTCTGCTGACACTTCATCCAATCAAGTGCCGCCTCTTCCTGAAGCCTGGCGGTGGGACCTCTCCCCTCTGAGATAGCCACACTACTTTGCCTATCCGATCCTTGCAGACCCTTTACTTAGAGAAGTTGGGAACTTAGGTCCAGATTGGACCATGTGATCTGAGGTAATTCATTCCATCTCTCTGTTCTTCCATTTTCTCATTTGTACAGTTACTTTGGAGGCCATCAGCTCCTAGCCGGACTGATGGAAGTATGGCACCTCATAAGGGTTCGTACTCTGGGGCAGGAGAGACAAATCGCTACCTCCAACTTAGAGAGGGAAAAGAGAAGTTTATATATTTTTAAGATAGTGTAACCAGGGCTGAGCTCCGGTGGCGCAGTGGTTGTGCGCGGGACTGCAGCCCACTGGGATGGAGGTTCGATTCCAGCTCCACGGAGCAAAGGCTGGGCCTCCTACTCCCACCACCTGAGGGCAGTGATGCCCCCCCCCCAAAAAAAACCCAACAAAACAAAACAAAAAGATAGTGTAACCAGCCAAGAGGATGGAGTGCAACATAGACTGTGACTGAAATCAGAATACATAAAAAATATATACATTTTACTTCAGGACTCACACCTTAGGGGAGACAGTACAGATGCCCTGCTTCCCCTTACCCCCTACACTGATGGTTTACAGTAACTCAGGTTTCAGGATAAGTATGAGAAATACACAAATAAGCAGAGCATTAAGGTTCTTATGTCACAGGCCAGTCTTAAGATGTCTCAGTTGACTAAGCTGATAGGTTACTAACAGGTAGCCAAGAAGAGAAGACTCTCAGCGTGATTTGGGCCCTCCAGGTGACATCTCCACCCAAGGCGTTTGCCTCAGCAATGAAGCGAGTTACAAACACTCCACCGGGACTGCGTTAAGTAACAAAGTAACTTGGGTTACATTTGATTAACAGGAGCCACAGTTGAGAAGTGAGCCCGATCATCTCCAAGCTCCAGATATGGATGAGGAGCAGCCAGGTGGCCATTCGTTCTGCCTGGCTATCCCTTTCCTGCAGGCACGGAAACTGATGGGGTGGAGGGGGTGGGCCCTCCACCCCACGGTAGAAACCTGGATTGGCCTTGGTAGTCTCCACCATCCTCGTCTCCATGGATGTAAATGGCAGACATGGACAGGCAGTGGATCCATGAGAAAAGAGGAAATAGGCCGGGGGCTTTGGGGAATTTTCTTCCTGAAGAAGAGAGAGGTACATCATCTTTTTTTTTTTTTTCTTCCTCTCTCCAGGGAAGGCTTCTGGTTTGGGTGAGTTGATACCGCATGCGGCAATCTTTTAAAATTATCAATCGTGGTAAAGTATGCATAGCAATTCATGCGCCAATGCAATATTTTTTACATGTCCAATTCAGTGACATTCACTCCATTCATCATGCTGTGCAACTGTCGCTGCTCTTCATTTCCAAGTTATCCCATCATCCTTAATAGAAACCCTAGTATCTAAGCAATGGCTCCCTTTTTCTCCACCCCGCCCCCCAGCTGTTTTTGTTTCTCTCCAGTTGTTTATTCTAGATCCTTCTCATGCGTGTGATCGTAACATACCGCTTTTTACAAGGGACCTGTTTCACTCAGCACAATCTTTTCAAGGTTCATCCATGCTGTGACATGTATCAGGACTTCACCGCTCCTTATGGCTAAGTCACAATTCACCTTTGCTTATCCATGATCTGTGTATGGACACTGGTGTTGGTTCCACCTTTCGGCCAGGGTGAACAGTGCTTCAAGCGTTCCCTTCATTTCTGCCTTCAATTCCTTGCGGGTGGATGCTTAGGAACGGCACTTGCTAGCTCATGTCCAAGGAGGAAGGCATGACGAACAGGGTAAGGATGGCGTTGTGGGAAGTCAGGAAGGTCTGGAATACTGTGGGACCACCCTGAGCTACCGGCCCCCCTCCTGGGAGCAGAGGGAGACCCAAATGACAAGAACCAGACATGTGAGTATTTTGAAGAAGGTTTTATGTCGAAGAGGGTACAGTCACGCAAAGGACTCCAGGCAGTTGGGTGTATTCTAGGAACAGAGAGAGAGAGAGAGAGCAGGGTGTGTGTGTGTGTGTGTGTGTGTGTGTGTGTGTGTGTGTGTGGAAGAGCAGGAAGCAGAGGGATAGATAAGACTAGAGGTGTCAGAGATGGCATGACCTCATAGACCAGACGTGGGATTTTTAAGTTTTCTTCAGTGTGTTCCCAATGTTGACTGTAAACCTGTCCCCAGTACAGAAAAGTTGATATAAAATACACACCATATAGATACATATTCCGCCTAGATTCAGCAATTGTTTATATTTCACTACTTCTGCCTATCTACATATCTAGCTATCTATATTTATACCTATATATGTCTATATTTGTACCACAAGGGGGCTTCAAAACATTTGTAGAAGAGGGAAATTTTCCCATGGAAATTTCAAGTTATGTCCTTTTTATGTATGTATATATATATATACACATATTTATTATGTTTTCAGCTATCTGAAGGTAACTTGAAGACTGAATGTCTCTTCATTCCTAAATATTTGGTAATATATTTCTTAAGAGCCAGAATGGTGTTTCTCTATATAAGCATATTGCCATTCTTATCAAAAAAGAAAAAGAAAATAATTCTTGAACACTCAGTCTTTAATCCAATTGTCCCCCACATATTTTACATACCTATGTCTTCCTCCCCCGCCTGCTCTTTGGTCCTCTTCTTTCCTCCCTTTGCTTCCATGAAGTGAGGGTCTAATACAGGTTTACATGTCGCCTTAGGTGGCTGTTGCTTTAAAACATTCTAATCTGTAATAATCGCTCACCTAATTCCACCCCTCCCCCTTAACTTTTTATTTATTTTATTCTATTTTTTTTAGGCATCACTGCCCTGGTGGTGGGAGTAGGAGGCCCAGCCCCACTGCCAGAATGGAACCTCCGTCCCAGTGAGCCGCAGTCCCGCGCACAACCACTACGCCACTGGGGCTCAGCCCAACAGCGAATTTTAAAATCAAAGTTCTGACACACATATGTGAAGTGAGTCAGTATCTGCTTCAGTGTGGGACTTAGTGAATGTGGACATGCAAGACATCTTCAGAACAGCCATTGGGGAAATTCCATTATTTACAATTCCGTCTTTTTTTTTTTTTTTCAATTCCATATTTCCCTGAACTTTTTGAAACACCCTTGGGTACGATTACCATGAAGTTCATGTACATTTCCCTCCTTCCAGACGTTTCCTTGAACATCTCCCAGGATGCTGCCCCTTGCCTGAGGTAGCGAAAATTCCAACTTCTCTCCCTGCAGATTGGCTTAGCCTGTTCCGAGGACTTCATCTACTTGGGACGTTCAGCGGGTGCTCGACTGGACAGGACTGCTTTCACTCAGCACGACCTCTGACAGATGCAACCCCATGGCTATGTGTGCATCTGAACTTGGATGTGGTCACTGGTGGACAGGCTGTCTCTCATGGCTGCTGCTGATCAGCAAGGCATGGACTTTTGGGGGCAAGTCCAGGAGAGTTGTCGTCTGTCTCCCCCTGGCATGTTCCTCTGTCCCTGGATGTCACGTGCCCTCCCAGTATAGCTAGTTACTTGTTGGTTGGTATGGAGCCACCGGGCCCCCCCCCCGCAGGAGAAAGAGGAGGCCTTCTACTCCCACGAAGAGTCACAATCTTGGAAGCAAAGAGGGGCAGGTTTGATGTGCCACGAGCGGGAACTAACTCCATAGCCATGAACTCACAGGCCACGAAGCGCCATGTAGAAGCGCGTCTTCACAAGCACTGCGGCATTCTTCACATTGCATCTCATCAAGAGACGAGAATGCAATGTGCTCCCCTGATTCGGGAGATGGACGCAAGAGCGAGTGAGCCATCCAGGGCTGGCAAGTTGGAGTCAGATGTGAGCAGGAGGTCTGTGTTTCTCTGTTTCCCCCCCGTCCATGGCAGCTGGCTTCCCCAACAAGAACTGGTCCAGGAGAGTGAGGTGGGAGCTGCACTGCTTAGCAAACTTAATGTCAAAAGTCACTCAGGAGCTGAACCCCTGGCGGCCCAGTGGTTGTGTGTGGGACTGGGGCCCACTGGGTTGGCGGTTCAAATCCAGCAGAGGCTCTCCAGAAGCAAGGCTGGGCTTCCTACTCCCACAGTGATGTGTGGCAACAACAACAAAAAAAGAAGTCACACGGCACCATATCAGCATGATCTCTGTGATCCCACAGCTCATCCCTATTCGGCATGAGATTGATTCGGACACATGACCCTATTCACCCCATAAGAGGTGAGTCAGGGAAACCCATCTTTCATGAGGAAGTCACACCTCAAGGAACAGGAAAGCCCCTGACCAACTATCTCGACTACTTGCCCCTCCTTCTAAAGGAGAGACTAAGACCCTGTGTGCCACTCCCGGGGCTGCACCTTGCACCTACTTGGTCATGAGGCAAGTGACTCTGGCTTTCGTGGAGTTTCCAGTCAAGCAGAGAGAGAATATCATTCATTCAGAGGGTTCATTAGGAGAGCAGAGCCCTGCGATGACCACTGAAGATGACCACTGAAACCTGTGAGAGCCTCATGTTGGAGCCCAGAGGGACAGGAGTTCTGGATGAAGGGCTAAAGGGCCTGGGAAGAGAGAGAGAAAGCACTCCTGCCTAAAGGTAATCAGGGAAGGCTCCATGGCGTTTGACCTGGCCTTGAAGATTCAGAAGAACTTACCCAGGCAGAGGAGACAGTATCACAAAAGGGCTAGTCCCAGGCACCTTCTGATACATCCTCCTCCCACTTCAGTTGCAAGTTCAGACACATGACAACCACTATAGTGTCTTGATAATTTAGAAGAGTCTTTATTTGGTTACAACCGGACTGTAGAATCTAAAAGCGTTCTTTGCAGGCCTGAGTGGAGAGAATAGTCAGCTGACATAGGCAAAAAGCCATTCATCAGGAACTTTCCTGTAGTGTAGTGGTTTCAACCTGTTGGTCATGAACCTTTTTTGGGGCCAAATGCTCCTTTTTCAGGGGTCGCCCGATTCATAACAGTAGCAAAATGACAGTGATGAAGTAGCAGCGAAAATAATAGTTGTGGGGGGGGGGTCACCACAGCAGGAGGAACTATATTAAAGGGTGGTGGCATTATGAAGGTTGAGAGCCACTGCTTTAAGGTGGGCAGAAAGCAAGATTAATGGGTTAATTGTAACTTCAAAAAGAGCAAATAAGCATTGCAAGGTGCATCTGTTAAAAAGAAACAGAAGCAGATTATAACATCCTGGATAATGTAATAAGAATAGCAAGATTAATTACACCATTTAGATGACAACATCAAAAGGAACAATATTATTTCTACGTTCTGATTCCAGGTACACATGAGTTTATTTTGAAATTAATCCCAGGGGGGCTTTGCAAGATGGGAGGTGGAAGGAGGCAGGTCACTCAGCATTCAGCATGGCATTGCAGGGACTAGTCTGCCTCACTTCTGCTGGGCACAAATTAACTGATCAAGTACTGTGCCTTGTGCCTTAGGCAAGTCCCTGAGATCCAGCTTAAAAATTTTGGTGCCGGGTCAGGGACAGGGCCTCAAGATAACCTTGAGATAAATAATAATGGGAAAGATAACTCTATTCTAGTCAAGCAATTGTATGTATCATCCCCTGCAGTGGGCAAGATCATATCTCCCTTAACAGATAAGAAAACAGGCTTCTTAGAGCTTGAAGCAATTGGCCAAGGTTAGTAAGATAGGGCCAAGCCTCAAACTCAAGCCTTGTAACTGGTGCTCAGCGCCCAGACAGATCCTCAGCCCTGCTCTCAGGAAAGTTCCAGGCTCTAGGTCAGTGGTTTTCAACCTGGGAGTCACAACCCCTTGGGAAGGGGGGTGTCAAACGACCCTTTCACAGGGGTCACCCGATTCATAAAAGCAGCAAAAAAACAGTGATGAAGTAGGAACAGAAATAATTTTGTGGTTGGAGTGGGGTTGCCACACATGAGGAACTATATTAATGGGTCACAGCACTGGGAAGGTTGAGAACCTCTGGACTAGAACCACCAGAGTTTCGGTGCTTCTGGGCCCTTCTTCCCCACTGACCAGAGACCCTATAGATCCGGAGATGGACGAGACTGAATGGGAGGAAGGTAGCATGAATTTGTGTCAACAGCCTCTGTGCTGAAGGTCAACCTCATGACCAATTAGAAGGATTAATTCTGTGAGTCACAGGCAGAGGGGTGGGTGGTTGGGATTCAGGGATTTCTAGGGAGTAAAGTGTCACTGGACATGAAGTCCCTCCTACAGAGGTTGCTTTGGAGGCCCTGGCCTTCCTGGCAGTCCATGGAGACTCCAAATTTCAGAGGCCAAGCAGATCTTTCATTGGCCCTCCGCTCAGTGATGACCACCCTTCCTCTGACTTCCTCAGCGCCAGGTGTGCGGAGAGCGCCGTCTGATTAGTGGACGTCTAGACGCTTCACTCTGACCAAGTAGGCGTCCCATCTCAGGAAACAGACCGTGGCCCCCAAATTCCTCAGGTGCTCTGTGTTTATCAGAGACACCACCTTGAGGTCACAGAGTGAGTTCTGAACTGTAAGCCCTCTCCTCCCCAGGACTCCGAATCTGTAAGCCATATTGTCTCCTCAGCTGTAAGATTGCCACTGTTAGGTGACTTTGCACAGCAAAATACAGCACTACCGGGTCCTGGATGATCCTCACGAGGGAGGGCTGCTATATTTGAGTTTATTGTTGTCATCACTGTGTCCGTCCATCTCCTTTAGGGGTTTCCTCTTTTTTTTTTTTTTTTTCTGACCCAGCACTGTCCACCAAGTACGATGTCTCCCTCCAGGGATGGGTTCCTCCTGCTAACATGTCCAAAGTGTGGGAGAGAAGTTTCTTGAAGGAACATGCCGACTCTTTCTTTGTTCTCTGGCCTTCTTTGATATAGCCAATGTCCTCTGCCAACGGCGTCATCCAAGGCAGCCATTCTTCTTTGGTTTGTCTCATTAGCTCTAATCTGAGGATCATCATTGTGCTTGCCCCGGAGGAAAATGGGAACATGATTTGTTCTGCACGTCCGAGGCTTCGTGATCCCGGCGTGCATCTAGTCTAGGCTTGTCCAAGGGCTTTCCATTCCTCCATCCAACAGGTACTGAACGGCAGCTATTCTCCAGGTGCTAAACGGACTCTGGGCTCCAGCTGACCCAACCCCACCACCATGCAGTCGATTCTGACACAGCCAAGGACCGGCCCAGAGGGTTTCCCAGGCTGTGCATTTTTACAAAAGAATGCTACCACACCGTTCTCCCATGGAGAGGCTGGTGGCTCTCACGCACTGGCCTTTTGGTGGGCAGTTAAGCACTTCACCACTGAGCTGCTGGATAGAACAGGGCACAGCTGGGACCTCCGTGCGCTTAGCCAAGGGAACTGGCCGTGCACCCCTAGGTCAGCTCTCCCCCTCGGTTGCTTTTCCTTCAAGACAGTCTTTGTACAGTGCCTAGACCAGCGGTTCTCAACCTGTGGGTCGCGACCCCTTTGGGGGTTGAACGACCCTTTCACAGGAGTCACCAATGCACGCCAGTAGCAAAATGACAGTGATGAAGTAGCAATGAAAATGATTTTACAGTTGAGGGAGGAGGGGGTCACCACAACATGAACAACTGTATTAAAGGGTGGCGGCATAAGGAAAGTTGAGAACCATGGGCCTAGTCTCTGACCAGGCTTCCCTCCCCCTATTCTGAGCAATGCAAAGGCCAATTCCCCAACAGAGGGAAGTCTTCAAGGCCACCAGTGAGCATCTTGGAGTTCACAGGCATCAGTGGTTGGTGCATAAATTTGTATAATAGTTGCAAGGACTGGATTTCCTTGTATGCAAATAGATCGTATGCTGTCACAGCCAGCACTGTACTTCAAGATAAATTGTAACGTGATTTTTGACCATGAATGCACACCTTTTCTCTTGATTGTGTCATTCCCACCATAATAACCCATAATTTTCAAAATGGTCAATACCAGTCCATTTCAGCTCACTAATACCTAGAACAGACTGCTCTTTATACATTCCAGTTCATTTTTGATGATTTTCAGCTGTTCCTTCTCATTTTGAGTCACAACCCCATCATCAAATGAAGATTGTGAAGCCTTGATTCCCACAGACTTTATTCACCTCGTTACCGTGAACACTTCTTTGAAAAGGCAGCTCTTTTCCCGTCATATTTTGAATGCCTTCTGACCCGAGAGGAGCTCATCTTTTCGCACTGTCTCTGATGATGTCCTGCTGCTATTCATGAGGTTTTTTTCAGTAGCTGACAATGTTTTGACGTTATCCATAGGGATCTAAGGTTTTCAGTGACTAATTCCTCAGAAGTGTCTGGCCTATTTTTTCTTTGCAGTCTGTTCTTCTTCTGGAAGGTCACCTGAAGCCTGCTCATGGTGGGAGATCCTGCTGGTATTTGAACATACCAGTGATACAGCTTCAAGGATCACAGCAACACACAAGGCACCACAATACAACAATGGACAGACAAGTAGGAGAGAGACTCTACAGGCACTAGAAATTACAGCACTAATGAGGAAGATGAGCAGCAGCAGCAGGAGGAGGGAGGCAGCCACTTATATCATGTCTTTTCTGTGCTGTACACTGCCCTAGGCACATACAAGCATAATTTTTCCTTCGTAGAGGCTCTGTGACATAGGTATACTATTGTCTCACTTTTATAAACGAGGAAAGTGGGGCAGAGAGACTGCACAGGTCTGCAGGGCGCTTGGTAATCGATGTGGACAAAGCTTCATTCTTTCCTTCTGTGGTAAGGTGGTCTTGGAGACATTTCCAGTTGAATCTACACGAAATTTTCTGTGTTTGGAAATCCCAACTGTCTGGGAAACAAAGAGTCATGGGTAAGAGAGAGAGAGAGAGAAAGAGAGAGAGAGAGAGAGAGAGAGAGAGCTGGAATGGGATATAGAGGTAGGGACAAAGGGGAGGGAACAAAGAAAGGTAAGCAGGTAGAGACATGGGGTTAGGGAAAATAAACCAGTGGGGGGTGGGGGAACAAGGGAACCCAGACAAATCTGCCCCTTCCCTACAGCAGGCATAGGGTCCCTAACCCAGGGAGAGCTAAAGACAGCAGCTGAAGCACTCTCCTGTCAATTCTCCTTCACAGTTCACCACATCTGGCTTGATCTGGCAGGGTCTTCAGGGTGGGGCAGGAGGCATGGAGAGGCAAGGTGAGTCAAAAGCCTCTCCTCTGCCCTAATTCTACATGAGAGGTCAGCCTTCAGCAAACACTTCCTTACCATTTACTGTGTGTTAGACCAGGGGCACCTAGTCACCACCTTTGCTTTACCCACTTCTTGTCCACATTATCTCTCTTTCTAAAACTTTAAGTGATTTTATTGGGGACTCTTATCACAATCCAGACATCTGTCCATTGTATCAAGCACGTTTGTACATATGCTGCCATCATCTTTTGGGTTTTTTTTTTTTGGGGCCATCGTCATTTTCAAATCATTTTCTTTCTACTTGAGCCCTTGGTATCACCTCTTTTATTCCTTCTCTCCTGCTCTCCCTCCCTCATGATACCTTGATAATTTAGAAATTGTCATTTTTTTTCATGTCTTACACCAACCTCTATCTCTCTTCACCCCCACTTTTCTGTTGTTTGTCTCCCTGGTGGGGGGTGGGGGTGTTATATGCCGATCATTGTGATTGATCCCCCTTTCTCTCCCCTATTTTCCTTCCTGGTATCACTGCTCTCATTATTGGTCCTAATGGGTTTATCAGTCCTGGATTCCCTGTGCTGTGAGTTCTTATCTGTGCCAGTATACTTGCTCTGATCTAGCCAAATTTGGAAGGTTGAATTGGGGTCATGATATTGGTGGTGGGGTGGGGGAGAAAGAAGCATTAAAGAATTAGAGGAAAGTTGTATGTTTCCTCAGTACTATACTGCACCCTGACTGGCTCATCTTATATGACTCTTTTGTAAGGGGATGTCCAATTGTCTACAGATGGGTTTTGTCTCCTCTCTGTCCTCCTCCTATTCACATTGCTATGATTTTTTTGTTTTAGGCCTTTGATGCCTGATACCCGATCCCATCTACACCTTATGACCACACAAGCTGGTGTGCTTCCTCCATGTGGGCTTTGTTGCTTCTCAGCTAGATGGCCGCTTGTTTCTCTTCAAACCTTTAAGACCCCATACCCTATATCTTTTGATAGCCAAGCCCTATCCACTTTCTTTACCACATTTGCTTATGCACCCATTTGTCTTCAGTGATCATGTCAGGGAAGGTGGGCATCACAGACATTCTCCGTCCTTAATGGACCTTTATCTTGAAGTCACAGCCCTCTCCAAACCCATTTGTGGGCTTTTGAGACAGCCTGGAATGTTCTTGTCCCTCTCCCCACCCCTTCATTCAAAATACCTTTCAAAGGGAACCTCCTGCAGGAAGCTTTCTTTGATCCCTAAACAGTGTCCATCTTTTCTGACCTCTCATTACCTCTCATGCTGCCTCAATTGCATAACATTTTCCCCAATTCATTATGAATCTGTCTCTCTTCCTGGGGCTTGAGCTGTGAATATTAGAGACTGGAGAAAATCCTCCCAAGTCCATAGAGCAAACCAACATTGGAAAGGTACTGGTTGGCTGGTTGCCTGGTGGGTGCATGATAAGGTTGGTAGATGAGTGAAGGATGAGTGAAGATGGGTGCATGGAGAAGATGAATAGACAGTAGCTAACAGAACTGAAAGACAAATGGGTGGCTGGCTAGACAGAGGGGTGGAGAGATAAATGTACAGTTAGAAAGATGAATGGATGCAAAGTGAGTGTCTGGATGGGCGGATAAATGGATGCATGGAAGGATTAATGGGGTGTGTTAGGCAGGGTTGACTCGAGACACTATTCCAGTAACACTCATATTTGTGTGAGAAAGAGCTTTCTATCAAGAAGTGATTATGTATCGGGCTGAGCCCCGGTGGCGTAGTGGTTGTGCGCAGGACTGCGGCCCACTGGGTTGGAGGTTCAAATCCAGCAGCAAGGCTGGGCCTCCTACTCCCACTACCAGAGGGCAGTGATGGCCCCCCCCCCCAAAAAAAAGAAAAAAAAAGAAGTAATTATATATCAAGAAAACAGTCTAGTTCTACTCAAGTCCATAAGTCTGAAGAACTAGTCTTTCAGTCCTTCTTCACACTCACTCGGCCACATACAATGATGCAGACTGAAGGGAAATCACAGGTTTGGGGGTGAAAAGTCTTGCGGAGCATCACAGAGGAAGCATCACAGGACTGGCACAGTTCTCAGCATGACTCCTTAATAGGAAGGGGAAGGCAGGGGTGGGTGGAGGTGGGGGTTCCCAGGACCTTCCTTTTGAGAAGGACGTGCCCACAAGGACGCGCCATCATGGCGACCCGAGCGACAGTCTAGACTCCACCCTTATGCTTTTGTTATCTTCAAGTGGACACGAAATTATGTAACCACCACAAGGTTGATAGAAGAACGTGTGTGAGTCGATGAAGGAATGGATGAGCCAATGGATGGATGAATAGAAGTATGAATGGCATGATTAGTAGTTGGATAAGATGGAAAATCATTACATATGTGGATGGGTGAATGGATCGGTAGCTGCGTAATATGTGAATGAGCCTATGTATGTACATAAGCATGGGTGGTTAGAAGGATGGAAGGGGAACTATCGGATGAATGGATATGGAGGTGGATGCATGAAAGGTGGAAGGACTGGGTGGATCAATAGATGCATGGAAATGTATGGGTGAATGGATGAATGTGTGAATGGATAGAGGAAAGAAGGCATGAATAATGAGTGGGTGAACCAAAGGATGGAGGGATAGGTGGGTTGGTGGGTGGATGGGAGGATAAGTGCATGGGTGGAGAACTGGAGGTATAGATGAAGAGCTGGATGGGTGGAAAGCTGAGTGTGGGTAGGAGGATGGCTAAGGATGGCAAAGTCCCTATCATCATGTAACCCTCAAGTGTGCAAAAGAGATGCCCTTGTCTGCAACTCACTTTCACCTCAGGCAGAGGCCTCTGGGGCCCATAAGAGGAATGTATAAATTTCCAGGAACAGTGGTCAGTGGGATCCTCTTCAAATAACTACGACAGAGGCCCTTACTTTGTGCTTGGCATTGAGTGAGGTTCAGTATAGTAGATAGGGGTTTTGGAATCAAACCTGGGGCTACTTCTGCTACTTCTGAGCTCTGTGGACTTTGATAAGTGACTTCTCCTCTCTGAGTCTCCACTTCCTCATTTAAAACAGGCCTATTTAGAGACCATGTGCCTTGAAGCCACGCTGCCCCCTGTGACTATGGCTCGTCATTTATGAGGGTATGACCCTGGGCTGTCACGTGGCCACCCCATCCCCTAGTTTCCCTGCAGGTGATATGGAGATGATGGCAGCCCCTTGCCTAGGGGGTTGACTTGTGGACAAAAGGAGTTAACACACTGTAAAGCACTTGAAATAGTACTTGGCACAGAGTCCTTGTTCCGGAAATGTTCATCATTCCCCACGTCACATGCAGTTGGGAAGAGAAAGTGAAATCATGGTTGTCAAATGCTTGGCCAGGAGCCTGGAGTGTTGGAACTGCTCGATCAATTACAGTATCTCAATCCCCAGTATGATCTTATTTCCAAGACAGGGAAACAGGCTGAGAAGAAAAATGACTTACCGAAGATCAAGTGAAATGAGGGTGGGAAGCTACAATTCAATCCCTCGCCTGGTCAATCCCCTGCCCGCAGCTCTGCCCAGGAAGGTGGCAAGCCTGTGGCCTTGAGGCCTTGAGTCAGATTTCAGCAGGTGATGGGAAGGGGTTGGGCCAAGGAGCCTCTGGGCTAGAGGCTGAGCCAGGAAAGCAAGAGGCACATTTGGGGAATTGTGTGTCATCAGCCTTGTAGGACACTGCCCAGGGGCAGCAGAAGGGCTGTGAGTGCCAGGAGGGCAGCTGGGAATGGGTGACGTCTGGGTGAAATCATTGGGGTGGGGGCGGGGACCCTAGGAGCAGAGAGTCAGATAGCTGTGGGTTCTGGAAACTGCTGCTGGGCCGGGTTGAATGAGGAGCATGCAGGCAAAGGGAGAGATGCCATGGGAGACCCAGGAGGAGGTGATGTTTATGGAGTACAGAGCAGGATGAAGGTTTCCCACGTAGGCTAAGACCAAGCACAGTCCCAGAAACCACCTATGGAAGGCAGGATGCTCCCCCTCATTTTAATCTCACACAGATAACAGCCTGGCAAAGTCAGCCTTGGGAAGCTGACCATGGATGAGACACGTGGCTTAGAAAATCACCACGACAGCCTCCTAAGGAGAGAAATAAGGTTGCTCCCATGAGGGGATGAGTGAATGGATATATGACATGTTAAGTGGCTTTCCCCAAGCCACACAGTCGGTTACCCTCATTGGACAGTCTTCTGGTGTCTCCCCTTGCACTGGACATTCAGCTAGGTGACAGGAAGAGTCCTTTGGTTCCCAACTGTGACCTCTGAGGAGGGGCTGGGCAAGACTTGCAAAGACAATAAAGAATTTGGGTGAGAGGGACAGGAGGCATTGGTGGTGAGACTCCTGGCCAGGGAAAAAGCTGAATGGTGGAAATGAACAGGGTAGGTGAGGTGCAGGGCATAGGAGAATCTTTCAGGAGCTTTGATCAAGGGCCTGTTCACTCTGTAGGCAGAGTGAACAGTAATAATCACATAATCATAACAGATTCTATCCCTTACCCACACTGTCCCTGGGAAGAAAGGGTAGTGTGGCCCTTATATCAGGCTGAGAGGGAGGAACAACACTGCTCATTCCACAGAGGCACTGGTCTGGGGTAAAGTTTGGCTGGAATTGGGGGCTTTAGGAATCAGGATGGTTGGGAGGTTCCAGGAGCAGGATGAGTAGGGGTTGCAGAATGACTTGTAGACACAGGACAAAGCCTGGAAACCTCATTTCATGTCTCCCATGCCTGGAGGTGAGGGTCGAGCTACAGAGGGTTTATGATTGGTTGGTTCTGATACTGGAAGTCGCGTATTCCCTGTGGTTGGTTCTGATACTACTTGTGCCAACTGTCAAACCAGTCCTCAGAGCAGAAGTCGACCGTGTCGCTGTCTGTGGTAGGTAGGCTTATTGTGCCAACCAGGCCAAATAGACACATGTGGGGTTAATAAGGTTGCAGTTTGATTGAAAAGCAAACAGATAAATGTCTCGGCACACCTCACCTTTCTGTCTCTTGCTCTCTGATGATCAGACCAGTATGCGACAGCCTTAGTGAGTGTTCTGCCTTAGCTTGTGAGCTACACTACCTGTGGGACACCTAACCCATGGACCATGCCACTATAATTGGAGTTTCCTTTGAGACCTGCTTCGCTGCACTACTGGTGTGTACATCACTTGACCTGGGGACTGCTGGGTCCTGTCATCTGGCTGACTGTTAGTGACCTTCCCTGCTGTGTGCTCCCTGTGGCTCGACTGCCTGTATTGCCCTGCAGAAGACTCAGCAGGCTGCTTCCTTGACTTGCACCCAGCAGTCCGCATGACTTGAAGAACTGCCAGTGTATTAACTGTCTCACGGAAGTGAGTCAAACTGAGCTTTCTGTACTGCTCTGTGGAGTAATTAGCTGTGTAGGTCTTATTTTCTATCTATCTATCTATCTATCTATCTATCTATCTATCTATCTATCTATCATCATCTTTTAACAATCTCTCTATGTATCAAATCGTAAGTGTCCTAGCTTTGTTTCTCTAAAGAACCCTGTCTAACACAATATCAAAACACTGAGTAATCCGGGAAACTGAGGCAAGCAGCAATAACTGCCCGAGAGCTCACAACGAGGAAGAGATGGAAGTGAGCCCAGACAGCCTGGTCCAAGTCTTTGCACCATTTGGTTTAATTCAGTCTATTTTAAAGGGGAACATGACTCCCCATCTGGGAAAGGTTGTCAAGATATGAAGGAGATGAATAGAATAAAGGTATACTGAGATTTCCCATGTTTTCTGGATGTTCAAAGCCTTGTTTTCTTTTGTCAAAGGGATAAGAGAGACACCGCTTTCTAACTCTTCGTCTCTTGGCTTGGCTTCTGCTCTGTTCAGACAATGTTACAAAACTCATTTAGGACTGCCAAAAAAATGCCTAAAGGTTTGGCACTCTGCTGGAATCCTCATTGCAAAGACACACAGCTTCAGCTCCATAGATTATCCACACCAGTTCCCGCTAATGAAGTGCCCAGAGGCATCCGACTGCACAAGTCGGCCTCCCACCCCAAAGCACTCGGCTGTGTCTGCTCTGTGGGCTGGGAAGTCCACCACTCTCCTGCTCTTCCTCTGCTATGCCGGTGCAGTGAAAGTTGTCTCCCAGACCTAGGAGGTTCAATGCACTGATAGCTCAGGGTCCAAAGGACACACTTAAGTCTCAGATAGCCTCTCTTGTTGGGAGTTAAATCTTCCTTCCTGTTTCTGTGATTGCTCATTTTATATGCAGCAGGAAGTCTGTTGTTGTTGATATTGTTAGGTGCCATACAGTTAGTCTCCCCCCCCCACCCCGCTCCCCCACACAGTGACTATCACAACAGAATAAAACATCATCCTATCCTGTGTCGTCCTCACCATGCTTCAGCCTATTGTCACAGCCACTGTCAGTCCATCTCATTGACGGGTTTCCACTTTTTATTTGCCCCTCTATGCTACCAAGCATGATGTCCATCACCAGGGACTGGTCTTTCCTGATAACGGGTCCCAAGTACATGAGACAGGGTGCCTAAGCAAATGTAGTAAAGAAAGCTGATGGTGCCCTGCTAGCAAAAGATGCAGCATCTGGAGTCCTAAAGGCTTGAAGATAAACAAGCAGCCATGTAGCTCAGAAGCAACAAAGTCAACATGGATGAAGCACACCTGCCTGTGTGATAATGAGGTGTTGAAGAGATCAGGTATTAGGTATCAAAGACCCCCCCCCAAAATCATATCATTGTGAATGAGGAGTACAGATTGGGAACCTAAAATTCATCTTTAGGCAGCAGGACATTCTCTTACAGAAGGGTTGCAGGAAGGAGATTAGCCCATCAGAATGCAGTGAAACAATGATGAAGCATACAACTTTCCTCTAGTTCTTAACTGTTTCCTTGCACCCCCCCCACCCCACTATTATGATCCCAATTCTACCTTACGAATCTAGCTAGACCAGAGGGTGCACACTGGTACATATAGGAGTTGGAAACACAGGGAATCCAGCTCAGATGATCCCTTCAGGACCAATGTTGAGAGTGGTGATATTGGGAGGGTGGAGGGAAGGTGGGAGCCGATTGCAAGGATCTACATATAGCTTCTTCTCTGGGGGATGAACAGCAGAAATGTGGATGAAGGGAGACATCAGACAGTGTAAGATATGGCAAAATACTAATAATTTATAAATTATCAAGGGTTCATGAGGGAGGATGGAGTGGGCAGAGAGGGGAGGAGTTGATACCAAGGGCTCAAGTAGAAAGCAAATGTTTTGAGAATGATGATGGCAACAAATGTACAAATGTGCTTAACACAATGGGTATATGTATGGATTGCAATGAATTGTGATAAGAGTTGTACGAGCCCCCAATAAAATGTTTTTTTTTAAAGTACTCTGAACTGTCAAAAGGACAAACACATCTTTCTTGGAAGATATATGACCAGAGTGCTCCTTAGAGTCAAGAATGGGGAGACTTTGCCTCTGCAAACCCTTGATAATTTCTAAATTATTACTATTTTTTCATGTCTTACATTCGCTGATGTTTCCCTTCACTCACTTTTCTGTTGTCTGTCCCCCAGGAAGGGGGTTATATGTAGATCATTGTGATCAGTTCCTCCTTTCTACCCCAACTTCCCCTTACCCCCCCCTTGTATCACTACTCTCATTATTGGTCCTGAAAGGTTTATCTGTCCTGGATTCCCTGTGTTTTCAACTCTTATCTGTATCAGTGTGCATCCTCTGGTATAGCTGGATTTGTAAGGTAGAATTGGGATCATCATAGTGGGGGTGAGAAGGAGGAAGCATTTAAGAATTAGAGAAAAGTTGTATGTTTCATTCTTGCTATAATGCACCGACTGGCTCTTCTCCTCCCCGCAACCCTACTGTAAGGGGATGTCCAGTTGCTTACAGGTGGGCTTGGGTCCCCACTTGGCATTCCCCCACTTTCACAATGATATGACTTTTTTTGTCTTTGATGCCTGATACCTCATCCTATCGACACCTCATGATCACTGAGGTGTGTTTCTTCTATGTGGGTCTTGTTGCTTCTTAGCTAGATGGCCCTTTGTTTATCTTTAAACCTTTAAGACCCCAGATGATATATCTTTTTTTTGGGGGGGGGGCATCAGATGATATATCAGGCACCATCAACTTTCTTCACCACGTATGCCTATGCACCCACTTCAACTTCCGGGATCATGTCGGGAATGTGAGCATCATGGAATGCCAGTTTAATAGAGCAAAGTGTTCTTGCATTGAGGGAATACTTGAGGTGAGGCCCAATGTCCATCTGCTACCTCAATAGTAAACCTATAAAAATATGCACAAAGATCTATTTCCCCTTCATCACATATAAATATATTTACAACAGTCCATGGTACTTTCAATATTTTTCTCTAGCACCACAATTTGAAAGCATCTACTCATGGGTCTTACTTTATCATTGTCCAACTGTCATATGCATATGAGGCCAGTGAAAATGCCATGGCTTGGGTTAAGCACACCTTAGTCCTCAAAGCACCGTCTTAGGTTTTCAATACACCAAAGAGGTTTTATGCAGCAGACTTACCCAATGCAATCTGTCTCTATCTCTTGACTGCTGCTTCCATGAGCATTGATTTTGGATCCAAATGAGTCACAATTCTTTACAAGTTCCGTCTTTTCCTCATTTATCATGATGGTCACTCTAAGTCTAGTTATGAGGATTTGGGTTTTCTTTACACTGAGTTGAATTCCACACTAAAGGTTGCACTTCTTGATCTTCAGCAGGTGCTTCAAGTCTTCCTGACTTTCACCAACCAAGGTTGTGTCATCTGCATATGGCAGGTTTTTAATAATCCTTCTGCTAAGCCTGATCCTGCATTCTTCCTATCATTTAGCTTCTCTGATTATTTGCTCAATGTACAGACTGAATAAGTATGGTTTGTATGAGGATACAACCCTGACACACATCTTTTCTGATTTATAAACCAGGCAGTATTCCCTTGCTCTGTTCCCACAACCACCTCTCAATCCATGGACAAGTTCCGCATAAGCACAATGAAGTGTTCTGGAATTTCCACCCTTCCCAAGGCCATCCATATGATCCAGGCAGTTGAATTTATTTACATAGTAAATAAACCACAAGCAAGCATCTTTCTGGTATTTACTTCTTTTAGTCAAGTGTCATCTGACATCAGCAATATTATCACTTGTTCGATATCCTCTTCTGACTCCAGTCGGAACCTCTGGCAGCTCTCTGCTGCAACCATTGTTGGGTAAGCTTGCAAGAATTTTACTTGTGTGTGGTATCAATGATATTGTTCTATAATTTGAGCATTCTCTTGGGTTACTTTTCTTTGGAATGGGTACAGGTATGGACCTCTTCCAGTCCATTATCCAAATAGCTGACTTTCAAATTTCCTGGCATAGGTCAACAAGTGTTTCCAGTGCTTCATCAGCTTGTTGAAACATTTCAGTCTTTTCCCCGGAGCACAGTTTTTGGCTAATGCTTTCGGTGCAACTTGAATTTCCCCCATCGGTACTATTGGCTCTTGCTTATATGCCATCTCCTGATATTGTGGGATGTCAACTGGTTCTTTCTGGTACAGTGACTCTGTGCGCCCCTTCCATCTTCTTTTGAAGCATCATTCAATATTTTGCCCATAGGTTATTTCAATATTGAAACTTGAGGCTTGAATGTTTTCCTTGGGTTCTTTCAGCTCAAGATATGCTGAGTGTGTTCTTTTATTTTCAGACTCAAAGTCTTTGCACATTTCATTATTTTACTTTGTTTTCTTGGACTGCCCTTTGACACTTTATATTCAGCTCTTGGACTTCATCGTTTGTTCCATTTACCTGAGCTACTCTATGATTAATGGCAAGTTTCAGAGTCTCTTCTGACATTCACTTTGATCTTTTCTTTCTTTCCTGTCTTCTCAGTGACATATGCTTTCTTCATGAATGATGTCTTGATGTCCTCCCACAGCTCATCAGGTCTCCTGTCATTGGTGTTCAATGAAGCAAATCTGTTCTTAAGATGTTTTCGGGGGGAGGAGGGGAAACATGAGAAGCTGATGCCAAGGGCCTAGGTAAAGGAAGGATGTTTCGAGAATGATGACGGCAACAAGTGTACAAATGTGGTCTCCATACAATGGGTGTATATATATTGATCGCCATGAGTTGTATGAGCCCCCAATAAAATGATTAAAAAAGAAATATTTTCTCAAAATTCAGGTGGGATAAACTCAAGTTCCTATTTTGTCTCTCATGGGCTTATTTTAATTTTCTTAAGTTTCAATCTGTATTTACAGATGAGTCGCTGATGGTCTGTTCCCCAGTCAGCCTCTGGCCTGGTTTTAGCTGGTGATCTTGAGCTTTTCCACGGCCTCTTCTCACAGATGTACTCAGTTCAGGCTCTGTGTATTCCACCTAGAGAAGTCTATGTGTCTTGTCAACATTCAGGTTGTTTAAATAAAGAGTATTTGCTCTCAAGAGGCCATTGGTGTTGGAAAATTTCTATCAAGTACTCTTCAGTGATCTCTGTTATCCAGACCACATTTTCCAACTACTGTTCCTTCCTTTTCCTTTCCAAATTTTGCATTCTAATTTCAAAAATTATCAGTGCATTTTGATCAATTTCTGTATGAAGACATAGAGTAGAATTCTTCAAGTTCTTCATCACTAACTTTTGCAGTTGGTGCATAAATTTGAATAATAGACATACTGATTGGATTTCTTTGAAGGCAAATAGATATAATCCCATCTCAAAGGACAGCTTTGTCCTTTAAACTGGATCATGAACTTTCCTCTTGACAGTGAATGTGATGCTATTCCAGTTGATTGTACCATTTCCAACTTAATACATTATATGTTTTTCTGTTTTGAAATGCCCAACACTAGCTCATTTCAGCTCACCAATCCCTAGAAGTCCTATCTGTATGCATTCAATTTCATTTTTGAAGACTTGCAATTCTCCTGGATTCACATTTCTTGTGTTCTAAGTTCCAGCTTTCAATACATATTTTGAAGCCATGTCTTTTCACCTTGAACTTTGTCCCATCCTGAAATGGAGATGCTGAAGGCTTCACTCCCATTCCCACTCATGTCACCATGGTTGACCATTTTCAGAAAATAGCTCCTCCTGGGTCACATTTGGAGTAGCTTCCAACCCAAGGGACCCATCATCCGCCACTGTCTCTGACAATGTTCTGCTTCCATTTCCTAGGTCTTCAGTTCCTGTCAGTGATTTGAAGCTATCCATAAGGCTTTCAGCTCCCCAGTAGGCTGCCAAATCCTTCATACTAGTTTGCTGTTAGTCAGTGAGTTTCTCTGAAACCTGCTCAATTTGGATGACCCTGCTGGCATTTGAAATACCAATGACATGCCTTCCAGCATCGTAGCAAGCTTACTATACCACCCGTGGACTTAATGGGGAGTTGACCAGAATCTGACTCAACACAGAGGAAGATGCTTGACTCTACAAGCTGATGCACATTGCTTGCTGACTTGCTGGATGACCTGCTCTAGGTATGACTATTCTTACAGACGCAGACACACAAAGTTCCAATGGAATGCAGATTCTTCACATCAAAGAACGTGGCTGTCTTCTCAGATCACTGGGTTGATAGAAATGGCCAATTTAGACTTTGGATATCTAAGAGTTAGGGAGGTAAAGCGGCTGGTTTACAAACTTTTGGAGGTTCAAGATGTTGCTAGAATTATGGGATTAAGGTGCTGATGTTCACAAAACTGCAATTGTTAGGCATGGCATATTTTTGTTTTGTCCATGTATAGAATGTAAGATTTAAATGGGGTTGGAGAATTTTTAGTTGTGCTTTAAGTGTATCCTATTAGGTGCAAACATGATGTCAACATTGTCTTTGTTTAAAGATCATGTATGGTTAAAGAGCTGTGTAAAGGGGTTACCAGGGGTGGATGTTAGATTTTATGTTAACTTGCACTTGTGTAGGAGTGGAGTCCAACCTTTCAATCAAATGGTAGCCTGATGAACCTCCTGGGAGTTGTGACCTTTTTATAAGAGAGGCATTGGGGGCCTCTCCTCCCTTTGTCCTTCTACCTGCCCTCTTGCTGGGGCTTTGTGCCTGTCTGCTGCAGTGGCTTCATGGGGGGCATTCAACCCTGAGAGCTGTTGACACCCTGCCGAGTTTCCACTGATCTCAAATCCGCAAGATTCTATAACCACCAGCCTGTGATCTCCCTGTTTTCCACTTCACCTTTATGCACCCCTAGTCTGCAGCTATGTGAGTCTGAAGATGGCCCCACCCAGCATCGAACCCCTGGACTTGAGTTGGACTAGGAAGCATAATTACTTCAAGAGATAAAATTCCTATATGTTATATGAGCGTCACTGGGCTGTTTCTCTAAGCCACCCAGCTTCACACACGGGTACTATCGTTACTTCTTCTTTACACGGATAGAGGCTCAGAGAGGTTGAGGAACTAGTCCCTGGCAGCAAATTTGTGGCTTATCTGGGATCTGAGCTCTGACATTCTGTCCAGGGAACACACACAGGTCAAGTTCGCTCACAAAGTACATCAAGGAAGACAGCATGCTAACAGTCAACTCTCTCATGGGGAAAGATGCGACCCAAATGACCAAGGACAGTCTCATCTTCTGCTGGGTTGAGTCATCACTTGATGCAGATGAGCATGGTGTCCTCACCATCTCTTTTTCTTATCTCTTGGCCCTTAACTGCCAGGTGTGTCAGGGAGAGAACCAGCCAGCCCTTGGTTCTCAGCATGAGTGCAGCCTCTCCTACATGCCACCCTGCCTGGGATGACATGCGGGTTGGCAGGTGGGTTCTTAACTCCAGGTGTGCTCTGCCTTCCCATACCTCTATCAGCTGGTTAGAACATAGAGCCCTGACAGGGCCAGGGGTTCAGGTGTGGGTGGTGAGACCTGAGCAGGGTTGGGGGTCTCCCAAGGGAAGCTGGGCATGGCACTGAAATCAATGATCCCTGGGCCTTAATTTTGGCTCTACTACTTCCTACCTGGGGAAGATTGGGAGAGTTCCTGGTTTCCCAGGGCCTTGACTTGCTTATCTGTGAAATGAGGATGCAAATGCCAGCCCTACCATTTCAAACCTAATAAGAGGTTAGAATAGCAGCTAGCTCGAACTGTTGGTGGTGGTGACGGTGCCATTAAATCAGTTCTGCCTCATGGTGACCCTGGGGGAACAACGGAATAAAGCACTGCCCAGCCCCTCACCATCCTCAGAATGGTTACCGGTGAGCCCATTGTTGCAGCCAGAGCACCTGATAGATACCTACTGTGTTAGTCTGGGTAGACTAGAGAAACAAACTCATAAACACGCATATGTGTATAAGGAAGAGTTTTATATACAAGAGCAACTGTACATTAAGAAAACATCCTAACCCAGTCCAGTCCAAGGTCATAAGTCCAGTATGAACCCCTATGTCCGATACCAGTCTATAAAACCTTCAGATTCATGAAACCCATGCAATAATGCTGAATGCAAGATGATCACAAGCCAGAATGGGTAGAATGCCTTTGGATCCCGTGGTGTTGTAAACATATGGCAAGGGTCTCCAAGGGGCTCCTCTGGCTTCAGAGGTGTGGGTGCATCCATGTGGCTTGTCCAGCTCAGGTTACTGGGGAAGCTCTCTGTGGCTTCTCCTCAGGGATATCTCACAGGAAATCGGTCTTGTCAGTACATAGTCTCTGAGGACTTGAACTGAGAGAGATAGTGCCTCTGTCTCCAAGAAGGAATTACCACATTTCCCAGAATTCTCCGAAGAAGGCCATGCCCACACAGAGATCTCAATGGCCATCTCCGGACTGACAGGCTAGACTCCACCCCTACACTCTTAATCCTCAAATTGACACCAGGTTAGGTGACTGCCACAACTACCAACAGTGATCTACACCTTGGTGTGAAATCAGACTGCTTTCCCACCTCATCGGGCACCCAACCCTGATCTTTGAGGATGAAAGTTTAGGTTGTTGATGATTCTAGGAATCATTTTGCCATCCACAAGAAATGCAACTCAATTGATGATTTCTGCCCAGGACCAGCAGGAGCCCTGGTGGCACTGTCAGGTAAACCTTGAACTGGCTACTTCAAGGTCAGCAGTTCAAACCCACTGGCTGCTCCACAGGAGGAAGACAAGGTAGTCTATTCCCATAGAGATTTATAAAGCCTCATAAACCTTAGACAGTTAGGATGGGCATTTGGATATTTATATTTGGATTTTTCTGTCAAGGGGCGTTTGGATTTTTTTTTCTTTTTATTTTTGGGCATCACTGCTCTCCGGTGGTGGGAGTAGGAGGCCCAGCCCCACTGCTGGAATTGAACCTCCGTCCCAGTGGGCCGCAGTCCCGCGGCGCACAACCACTGCGCCACCGGGGATCAGCCCCGGGGCATTTGGATTTTATAACATAATTTGTAGGCCATGCAAAATTATCAACTTCAAAATTTGCACGTATGTGTATATATATTTAAAAACATGCCGTTAACTTATTCCTAAGTGATGACTGGAATTGCTTCTTTATGATATGGCATGTGCCATCACTTGGTACCGATGATTTTGTGGGCATTTAGGCTGACTGGTGGTGTAGTGATTCTCTGTATCATCTGTGGTTCGAACCCACTAGCAGCTCCAAGAGGGAAATACTGGACTTTCTACTCACACAAATGGTGACAGTCTTGGAAATCCCCAGGGGTCACGATGAGCCGGCCTTGACTCCATGGCAGTGAGTGTGAGCTTTGTATACGGTCCTGGTGCCTGATGTTCTCCACCGCCCCCCTCCCCCCCCCCACCACCCTGGGTTTCCTTGAGTCAGCAGCAGTGTGGTGGCAGTGGGCCCCGGACCGGGAGGGAAACAGGGAGGTGTGTGTGCTGTGAGTTCACCATTATCCTCTCTCTCCAGTCCCTGTTGGTTTCACCTTCAGAAAAGCCCACAATCCAACTGCTTCTTACCACATCTGGTGCTTCCATGTTGGTCTAGACACCTTATCTACGGTCACTGTTTAGCTTGCTTCCTCCCTGGGCTCTTGGAGTCTAGCCTGTCCATGAGGTCGCAGCTTGATGAGCTCATTTGCAGCTGCTAAGGAGATAGATAGCTCTCTGGAGGCTGAAGAGACTCTCTCCCAGTGAGACGTTCCTGCTGACAGGGCATAGGAAGAGCCACGGACCGAGCCAGAGCCCTGGAGCTGAAGGAGCTACATGGAGACCCCTGCCAGCGCTGAGATGCTTCCACTGCCCCTGGATCCACAAGACTTTCCACCCACTGGCCTGTGATCTTCCTGCATTTGGCATCATTGCATGGCTGCGTGAATCTAAAGAGGAATTTATGGACTAGTACTGATACAGGGGATAATACTGGGCTTATGGACTTCATTTGGATTGGGCTGGGATGTTTTCTTAATGTACAGTTGCTTTTTATATAGAACTATTTTTTTAATACACATATGAGCGTCTATGAATTTGTTTCTCTAGTCCACCTGGACTAATACACTTCAGCCTCTTTTCCTCATAGATCCTAGAGGAATCTGGTTATTTTCTCAATTTGGGCACAGTCTCACCTTAGCTTGCATCTTCCTAGGGTTTCCACCTGATTTATGGTAAAATTCAAAGTCCCCACAGTGACTCACAGGGACCTGCATGGTATGACCTCTGTCACTTCTCTGACATCCTGTAGCTAGTATTTCCCCAAATGGATGATACTGGAGTGGTCCAGGAGGCTGCGAAAACAGATACCTGTACTTTATCCAGGATTCTGGGCCATAGTACAAAAAAACCTTAATTGCCACCATCATTTTTTATTTCTGAAAAAGGGCAGTAGGCCAAATATGTTTGGGAAGCTATGCCTTATATCTTCCTTTCAGTCACCTGACTTCGGCAGCTCCAACCCCCTCCCCTCACCCCAATGCAAGAACAGTTTTGCCTCAGGGCCTTTGTATCTGCTGTTCTTTCTGCTGGGAATGCTCATGTCCCACCACTCACATGACTCCCACCTTCACCTCCATTGATTTTTGCTCTACTGTTTTCCTGTTAGTTCAGCCTTTTTCGACCGCTCGATCTAAAATGAAAATCTCCAGACCCCCAGCACATGCTCGCCCCCTTCTCTGCTCAATACCAACCTTTCATTTCTTCTTATTCATTCCCCTTCCACAGGGCAGGTCCTTCGTCCCTTCTCACACATAGTCCCGGGACCTCGTGACTATGTGGTGAACATTTGTTGAATAAGTGAGAGACCTGCTTGTCTGTGAAGTCAGAAGGACAGACTTGAGAGAGGTGAGAAGGAGCCATTTCTCTGGTCTGGTCTGACAATGATAGCTGCTAGGTTGAGGCCAGTGAGAGAGGGATGGACTCAAGGTAGACATGGGACTTTTGGGTTGGGCATTGGGAAGGAGGCAGTTCTTCCTTGTCCCAGAGAGATAAGCCCTACCTGCCCATTAAACCTACTACCATTAAGTTAATTCTGACGCATAATGACCTTATCGAAGTATAACTGCTCGCTGTGAGTTTCAGAGGCTATAAATCTTTATGGGAACAGGAAGTCCATTTTTCTTTCACGAGTCAAATGTAGGCTGAGTGTTAGCCAAAGGAGTCTGTTCTTCTTGCTGTTCATCAGGGAATCTTTGTTTCCAGCTAATGGAATGAAAGGTGATTAATCTTATTCATTTGTTTATGAACAGTTCGGTACTGCGCCTTAGGTGGACATTTGCGCAGCAGCTGACCCATTTTTGTATTCAACAGTTTAAACTGCTTATTGGTAGCGCCACCCCCCCCACCTCAATAGTTTACTCTCTCCCACCACCTTCTATTTCTCTTCTCCTTCTTGGGTGCTACTCTCTTCCCCTTCACCAAGGGTAATACCTGCCTTCATCTTCCTATTGACAAGCCACACAGAGACTTGCTGCGACCTGCGAGGAGCTCCTCTCTGAGACCTGCCAAAACCCCGTGATGCTTCCACCACCATTGGATCCACAAGACTGCACACCCACAGACTGGTAAATGTCAGACCATCAGGCCCATGGCTGACACAGTGGGAAGAATCCAAAGTTGATAGGCCCTGATGGTTCACATGGTATGGTGGTCATCTACTCGATGTCAATTTTATGACTGGGAGTGTTGGGGTGGAGTCTAGCCTGTCACTCTGGAGATAATTAACGAGGCCTCTGTGTGGGCATGGCTTTCTCTGGGAATTCTGGGAAGTCTCGCAGTATTTCCCTCGTGGAGATGAGAGTTGTTGGGAGTCCCTTGACTGACAAGACAGATGACAGCATGCAGATTGACCCTGATTCCTGGAGAATGGAGGAGCCGGAGGAGAAGCCACATGGGCTTGCCCTAATGGAACCAAACCTCTGGGGCTGGAAAAGCCACAGAGAGACCTCTGCCAGCGCTGAGATGCTCCTCCTGCCAATGGATACTGCTGATGGACCCTGAGCCCTGGAAATGAGGAGCCATGGGGAGACCCCTGCCAGCACCAGGACGCCTCTACTGCACATGCTTCGTGAGTCAGAAGGAGACTTTATAGACTAGTATTGGACATATGGGTTAATATCGGCCTTATGACCTTGGACTGGACTGGGTTGGGATGCTTTCTCACTGTTCCACTCCTCTTGTATATAAACCTTTCCCTTATATCCATATGCATGTCTATGAATTTGTTTCTCTAGTCTACCTGGACTAACACACATGGTCAGCAAGGCAACATGGAGGCCATTGATTACTCCCAGGGTTGACAAACTGTTGACTCAAGAGTCAAAAATCAATGCACCCCAGAATGAAACATTGCTGGTCCTATATCCCCTCTCACAATTGTTGCTTGAGCCCACTACTGCAGCCATTGTGCCAGTCTGTCTCATTAGGAGTCATTGCTGACATTTTACCATACCAAGCATGGTATCCTTCCCAGGATTGGTGTGATAACATGGCCAAAGCATGTGAGACCTGTCTCATTAGCCTCACTTCTAAGGAATATTCTGGCTGTACTTCTTCCAAGATAGGTTAATTTTTTCTTCTTTCAGTCCATGATACTTTCAATATTTTTTTGTCCATGATTCAAATGCATGAATTCTTCGGCAAATGCCATTGATAATCTGCCAATTCCTGGAGTGTTGTTTTTTCACAAATGTCTCAGTTGCACCTTGGATTTCTTTCTTCAATTTCATCAGTTTTCAATCATATGCTACCTCTCAAATCGCTGGGATGTCAGCAAAACCTTTTTGATTCTGTAACTCTGTGCATTCCTTTCATCTTCTTTTGATGCACCCTGCATTGTTCAATATTTTGTCCACAGACTCCGTCAGTATTCCTACTCAAGGTTTCATGTTTTCCTCAGCTCTTGTTTTTTTTTTTTTTGGGGCTATCACTGCTCTCCGCTGGTGGGAGTAGGAGGCCCAGCCCCACTGCTGGAATTGAACCTCCATCCTAGTGGGCCGCAGTCCCGCGCACAACCACTACGCCACCGGGGCTCAGCCCTCCTCAGCTCTTTTACCTTGAGATCTTGATTTTCTCACCCCAGGTCTCTGCATTTCAGTATAATTGTTAACTTTGTTTTCTGAAGCTTCACTTTGACATCTTCTGTCCGACTCTTTTACTGCATCAGTTCTTCCATTACGTAAGCCTTCTTTAATCTCTTTTGGCAGTGTTTTGCCATTTTCATGATATAAATCATTTGCATCCTTAACTAAGTTATTTCCCAAGCATTTTTTTCCTCTTAGATGCTATTGTAAATGTATTCCCAGCAGATTACATTTACATTTCAGATTGTTCATTGATAGCATATTAAAAAACAAACTGATTTTTGTTTGTTAACGTTGCTATCTTTCTCTGTCCACTCTAGACACTTTCTTGCAACTTGTTGAAGTCACTTATATAGAAGCCTGTCAGTTGGGAATAGAGCTCAATCTATCATCAGAATACCATTCATTTCCTTTCCTTGTCTTGTTGGTTGTCTCAGACTTCTGATACAATATTGCACAGATGATAGGTGATATTTTGATAGCCCCGAGTCAGTTAGCTGAGCTCTGACCGTCTCATCTGTAAAAGACACTTAGCATAACAGTGAGTATAAGAAGGAAGAAAGTGTCTGACAAATTGATTGTGGCGATGATTGCACAATTCTTCTAAGATTCTTCAACCATTGAATAGTATGATATGCAAATTATATGGCAATAAAAATGTTAAAAAACAAAGTTGAGGCAGGTCCTGTTCCTTTGTGGTCAGCTTGTGGGTTGGGGGTGTGGGACTGAAATGGGACAGAGGACAAGAAGTCCTCCAAAGTCCAGGGCTTGTTTGTGCTAGTCCAATCAACTTAGGTTATGGCAAACATAAAGTTTAATCAGCCTGGTAATCTGCAAAGCCTAACACTAATCCCGTTGCTTTTTTTTAAAAAAAAATTTTATTGGGAGCTCTTACAGTTATTATAACATTCAGTACATCATCCGTATCGAGCACATTTGCACGCATGTTGCCACATACATTTCCAAACATTTTCCTTTTGAGCCCTTGGTATAAGGTCCTCTTTAAAAAAAAAAAAGCTCCTCTTTCCCCTCCCCCCTTTTTAAAATGAATCATTTTATTGGGGACTCATACACCTCCCCTCACGATCCACACACACATCAATTGTATGCAGACCTCATTTGCACACTTGTTGCCATCATCACTCTTAATACATCCTCCCTCCACTTAGACCCCCAGTTCCCCCTCCCCATAGTTCCCTTCCTCCCTCCACCCAATGAACCTTTAATAATTTACAGATTGCTGTTTCATATCATACACTGTCCAATGTGTCCCTTCAGTCACTTCCCTGTTGGCCATGTCCCAGAGAGGAGGTTATATGTAGATCCCTGAAATTAGTTCCCCCTTTCTACTTTACCATCCCTCCACCCTCCCAGTATCACCACTCCCATCACTCATCCTGTGGGAATATCAATCCTAAATTCCCCATGTTCCCAACTCCAGTGTATATCCCTCCCCTGTTCTAGTTGGTCTTGTCTGGTAGAACCAGAGGCATGATAGTGAGTGTGAGGAAGCATTTGAGAACTAGAGGAAAGATGCATATTTTGTTGTTACTACACTGTACTTTAACTGGTTCATCTCCTCCCTGCAACCCCTCTGTAAGATGATGTCGCTTCACCTATTGATGGGCTTTGGATCATCAATCTGTACTCCTCTCTATTTATAAGGATATAATTTTAGTTTCTTGATGCCTGACACTGGATCCCTTCAGCACCTCATGGTCACGCAGGCTGGTGTACTTCTTCTAGGTGGACTTTGTTGCTTCTGAGCTAGATGGCCGCTTGTTTATTGAAGCCTTTAAGACCCCAGACACTATATCTTTTCATGCCCGGGCACCATCAGCTTTCTTCATCACATTTGCTTATGCACACATTTGTCTTCAGGGATCATATCAGGAAAGTGAGCACACAATGTTATGGTTCTTAGTTCTTAAACCCTGATAACTGATCCCTTTGACAACTCATGGTCCACATGCTGGTGTGTTTCAACCATGTGGGCTTTGTGGCTTCTGAGCTGGATGGCCGCTAGTTTACTCAAGCCTTTAAGACCCCAGATGATACATCTTTTGATAGCCAGCCACCATCAACTTTCTTCACCACCATTGCTTATGCACACATTTGTCTTCAGTGATCAGGTAGGGAAGGTGAGCATCATGTAATGACAATTTAATAGAACAAAGTGTTCTTGCATTTAGGAAGCACTTGAGTGGAGGTCCAATGCCCATCTGCTGTTCTACAACTAAGCCTACATGTATAAGTTCATTGATCTATTTCCCTCATTGTGACATATATGCACCTATGTACATGCCTGTATTTAAATCTCTATAAATGCTCTTTACCCCCAGTACTTTCCTCTATTTCCTTTTACTTTCCTCTTGTCCCACTATCATACTCAGCCTTCATTGGGTTTCAGTATTTTCTCTCTGTTAAATTATTCTTGATCAATCCCTACTGGACTTCTCTCATCTGCCTTGTCCCTAATTTTGATTGATATACCCTTATCCCTGGGCTGGTCAACACCATCTCCTTCCCCCTCCTCCTCCCCTTCTCCCATGGCCCGCACCCCGGAACCATTGGTCCCGTCGTTTTCACTCCAGACTGTTCATTCAGCCTATCTTATTTAGATAGACCTGCAAAGGTAACACTATGTACCCAAAAAAGGCTTCCTAAAAAGAAGCAACCAAAGAAAATAAAGCAATGATAGCAACAAAAAAACCCCAATGTCATATATATATATATATATATATATATAAAACATTTAAATAATTCAAAATCTGTTCATTGACCTCTAGGAGGTCCCCTGGTTGAGTCAGATGGGGTGCCACTTCCTGATGTCAAGGTTTATCGTGGTCATTCCATCTGGATCTCCATGCTCTGTTGCATATCTCTAGTGTTTTTCCTGGTGTGATTGTGTCAGACAGGGTATAATCCTGACCCTGTTTCTCCACTGTTGACCCTGAAGGGCCTTGGGTCAGCGATGGTAGCTGTATTTCATAGTGGGGCTGGCCATATGATCTTCTTTGTGCATCAGCTCTTCTGAGTGGTAGTATCGTCCTGAAGACTCAGTGGACCAGGATGCACTCCATTCTCTCTTCCTCCCTCTTCATTTGTTCTCATGTGTTCCAGTCAGACATCTCTCACTCCCCAAGCTGCAGCTTCAAGTGCTGACCTCCAAGGCAACCTCTCCTTTTGGAGAGGTGGCTGCCCCTGTCGTTGGGATTGGGGTTGTGTCCTCAGACCCCTTCATTGGTTCTCCACTTCACACTGCCACACTGCATCCACATCCTGGATCACCAGGTTGAAGTTTGGTCCCTCTTTTGCTGTGGAGATATAAACAATACACTCCCCTTGGGAGGGTTAGTATTCCATTCCCTCTCTACACATCACCATTTGCCCCACGGCCCACCCCCAAGCCCCCATTCCAGTTGGCTACTATATGTAGCCCTGAATTTGGTCTGGCTCCTGCCATACTTCTTGGGCCTCTCTCCAGGCATTTCTGAATACAGTAGCAACCCAAGATACCCCTTTTGCATTTTTTAAATTTATGCTTACTTCAGTGGACTGATGTTGTACCTATCCTTTTGCACTTGGCTAACTTCACTTAGTATAATTCCCTCCAGTTATTCCCATGTGCTTCACGTGTTCATCACTGCTTTTCAGCGATGAATAGTACTCCATTGTATGTATGTACCACAGCTTAAAAAAATTAAAAAAATTTTTTAGGCATCACTGCCCTCTGGTGGTGGGAGTAGGAGGCCCAGCCTTTGCTCCTGTGAGCTGGAATTGCACCTCCATCCCAATGGGCCGCAGTCCTGTGCACGACCACTATACCACCGGGGTTCAGCGTACCACAGCTTTTTAATCCATTCGTCAGTTGATGGGAATGTGGGCTGTTTCCAACTCCTTGCAATTGTGAACTGTGCTGCGATGAACATTGGAGCACAGATGTCTGGTTGTGGTTTGTTGTTTGCCTCTTCTGGGTATATGCCCAGTAGGGGTAATCCCGTTGTTTTACAGAAACAGTTTGCAATTCTCTCCTAGAGCGCTCTGATTCTGCTTTGAATCAAAATCACACACCTGAATGGAGGTAAAATGACTGTGACTGAACTGTGCTACAATTATTTGGAGAATATGGATGAGGGTGTCCTTTGCCGATGTCTATGGTACTCTTCCTCTTTTTTTTTTTTAATAAATCACTTTATTGGGGGTTCATACAACACCTGT
Organism: Nesogale talazaci; assembly: GCA_004026705.1. Taxonomy (NCBI): domain Eukaryota; kingdom Metazoa; phylum Chordata; class Mammalia; order Afrosoricida; family Tenrecidae; genus Nesogale; species Nesogale talazaci. The sequence goes on along the minus strand of PVJH01007125.1, from coordinate 1,184 downwards.
CATGATCAAGACATACATCAATTGTATGCAGACCACATTTTCACATCTGCTGCCATCCTCATTCTTGAAACATCCTCCTTCTACCTAGACCCCCAGTATCAGCTCCCCATACCTCCCCTCCCTCCCCCCTCTCCCATAAACCCTTAACAATTTACAAATTATCATTGTTTTGTAATCATACGCTGTCCGATAATGCCAGGAGAGTGGAGGGAAGGTGGAGTAGAAGGGGGAACCTATTGTAAGGATCGGCATATGATCTCCTCTCTGGGTACGGACAATGGGGGAGTGGGTGAAGGGACATATTGTGCTCTTCTTACTGGCATGGATCTCTCATCTGTTGCACTGATTTTTGACTCTTGAGTCCACAGCTTGTCGACCCTGGACGTATTCAATGACCTGTCAAGTTGCATTGCTGACCTTGTGAGCCCTCATGGCCTGTCAACTTTGGATTCCTTAGGCTCCGTCAGCCACAGGCCCGGCTTTCTGACATCTGCCAGCCTGTGGTTTTTCTGCTTCATCTTCCTACTGCCTGGTCTATCAACAGTGGCACAGTTCAGAAAGAGCCTCTAGCTTCACATCTGACCCACTGACTTGAAACAGAATGGATTTGCCTGCTACTACAATGGTACGAGTAGTACCATTTCTTCATGTAAACTTCTCTTTTTTTTAAAAGGCAACAAATATTTTATTGGGGCCTCTCATAGCTCTTATTGCAATCCACACATGCATCCAGTGTGTCAAGCACATTTGTGTATGTGCTGGCTTCATCCTTCTCAAAACATTTTCTTTCTGTTTGAGCCCTGGGTATCAGCTCCTCATTTCCCCCTCCCTCCCCACCCCCCTCCCTGTAGCTTCTCTTTTAATATACAAAAAAAAAGTCGTGTTTGGAAAAATGGCTGTTCACATGTAGTAAAGCAAACCAGGATTCATACCTCCCACCATTCATGAAAACAAATTATAATGGATTCAAAGAATGAAACGTGCAAACTATAACCTTGAAATTCGGAGACATTCTTAAAAGAGGTCAAACTTAGCTTTTAAGCATAGGTTACGGCTGAGCCCTGGGAGCGTAGTGGTTGAGTGCGGGACTGGGCCCCACAGGCTTGGCAGTTCCAATCCAGCAGCAGCAAGGCTGGGCCTCCCACTCCCAGGGCAGTGATGCCTAAAAAAAAAAAAAAAAAAAA